>CAUYON010161327.1:0-18076 GCA_963573935.1 Arctocebus calabarensis
GTTGTGGCGGGCGCCTGTGGTTCCAGCTACTTGGGAGGCAGAGGCAGGAGACTCTCTTGAGCCCAGGAATTGGAGGTTGCTGTGAGCTGTGATGCCACAGCACTCTATCCAGGGTGACAGCTTGAGGCTCTGTCTCAAAAAAAAAAATATATATATATATTATATACACACACTATATAACTTTGAAAATAAAAAGTAAAGAAAGAATGAAAAGTGAGAGAGGAAATTGAGATGTACTTTACTATGAACGAGACCTAAGAGTGGAGGAGAGTTTTTCTTTGGTTTTCTCTCGTCCTTGCCTTTGGTTCCACCCTCCCCTCTTTCCTTCAGTGGAAGAGACTTGCGTGGGCTTTTTTGTTTTACTATGGAGGAAGAGCCAGGAGAGATGGAGGTTGAAGAGAGGGGTGTGGTCTGATGAATCAAGGTCTTGGAGAAGGTGGGAGGAGAGCAATTTGAGCACAGGTAGAAGGATTAGCTTTGAACTGGAGACGGCATCTTAACCTTGGTTGCGTAGGAGAATTGGTGTAGATGTCAGTGTTTGTCAGTAGGAGGTAGGAAATTGAAATCATTCATCCTTCATTGCCTAATCTCTGTGAAAAACGAGAAAAGTCACTCTGAGCATGAGGAAGGTAGAAAATTAGTGAGTAGGATGGGAGCAGGAGAGATGACCCAGGGCATAGAGAGGGACAAGGGATGATCAGGTATTCAGGACCTAGTTCAGATTACAGATTGTAAATCTTTAGGGGCTTCAAATCCATACCTAGCGCCTGGCACCCAGAACATGTTCAAAAATATTTGTCCCATGAAGGAATATGTGGTTGTATGTTTTTTCTTTGGTAGAAAGCATCAACCTGTGTTGAAGCACAGAAGGGGCAGGAGATAGTTGGACAGATCTGAGGGTGGAGCTTGAGAACACTATTGTGAAAGGAGGAGAAGTTGCGTGTGCTGATGAGACAGTGGTTGATATGATAATCTTGAATTGTAGGCTGGAAAAAAAAAAGGAAGTATCAAGTGAGAAAACAGAAGGGCCAAGAGCTTTGGGACAAAAAGAAGAAAAAATGAAGTCATTAACACATTAACTGCCTTGTGAGTTCTGTTTAACTTACATGAGCCCAGGGCCTCATGAAACATACAAATCACATATCTCTAGCATATTGACTACCCCACTAGAAAAAAACTTTTTTCCTTGATGTTTGGATTTTTTTTTTTTTTTTTTAAGACAGAGTCTTGCTCTGTTGTCCAGGCTGGAGTGCAATGGTATCATGAAAGCTCACTGCAGCTTTGAACTCCTGAGCTCAAGTGATTCTCCTGCCTCAGCCTCTACCAGGCCTGGCTAATTTTTCTGTTTTTTATAGTGACAGCATCTCATTCTTGCTCAGGCTAGTCTCAAACTCCTGGCCTTATGTGATCCTCCTACCTTGGTCTCAAAGGATGAAACACCATGCCAAGCCTGTTTGGATTTCTTTTTTTTTAAACCATGTGTATGTATTACCTTCTAAAAAACATTAAACACATAAAAAGCTAAAAAAAAAAAAAAAAAAAAAAAGCATTGTTTCTCAGTGTGTGCTAATTAAAAAATCCAGATTCTTCTTGGGATCTCCTGACTCAGTATCTGGGAAGATAGAGCTGGACTCTGGATTTGTCATGCCTTCCAGAGGGTTCTGATTCTCCTGAAAGAGTTTGAGATCTATTTGCTTAGAGGTCAAGATCAGGTTCATGGGAGTCAGAGGGATGCTGGAAGTGAAGGTTTAAGAGGGGGTATTTCTGCCACATGATAAAGTCCAGGATGCGTAGGGAAGGCTGCTACTTGTGGTGGGGTAAGCAAGGTCATTTTGGAAGCACTTAAAGCCTGTGGATAAATAACAATTTAATTAGATGTCATGAGCTGTAACATAGACTAACAGCCTGTGTGAGCCTCTTCCATCTGCCTCACCAGACTCAGCTGGAACTATTCCCTTGGCCGCGTCTGTCCTAGTCCTTCTGGCCTCTTTAGTCCCCCAAATGTGCTCTGTTCCTTCTTACTTTCACACACGGTATGACCACTGCCCAGAATGCTCATGCCTGCATTAGTTAATTCCTCATCTTTTAGTTCTCTGCTTAAAGGTCACTTCCTCTAAGGAAATCTTCCCTAAACCCCAGCTTAGGTCAGAACTCCTGTGGTGCCTTCTCACAACTCTTGTACTTCTCCTTTGAAACACAGATATTGTAATTAAATAATTAGAGAATCATTTAATGTTTGTTTTGATTCTACTGCTATGTCCCTATACCATGCCTGGGTCTCAAATCAAGGTTGTTTGTGGAATGAACAAAGAAGCCTTAAGAGAAAAAGCAGAGAAAAGTTGGGCTCCAGCAGTGGGAGTGAATGATGCAGGTAAGAAAAGTCCCTGGGGTGTTTCTAACTCCCTCCAACGCAGCCTGGGGCTTGGGCCAAGCTCTGGAAGTCCCTGATGAACACCACAGGAACAGCACTAGGATGTAGGTCCTCGAACTTGGGCTCACAGCAGCATGACTTTCTGGGCTACCCACAGCCTCTGCTTCTGTTGCAATGTAAGTACCAGACTGCACAGACATGGCATGTGGCTGATGTCTGGAGAGGCCTGCAGTTGCCGTCCACTGACCCCGGGGAATGGACTGCTTGAGCAACCATGAAGAGCAGTGGAGATGAACACAACTCACAGCAGGTCCCAACGCGGTCTTGGGTGTCAGCCACAACAGGGAAGAGCCTGCCCTGCCCAGATGCCAAGAGCATCTTCTCTGCAGGGAAGTTAGTTATTATTTGCCCTGTAAATGACTACAGCAATGGGAGTGAATGATGCAGCTAAGAAATGTCTCCCCCTTTCCCTCTTTCAGTTTACTTTGTGGTTTTATCAAGGTGTACCCTTGAATTTAGACTGACCAAATCTAAGGTCAGTGTTTACCTTGGCACATAGGCACAGTTACTCAGTAAACATTTATCGATAGCCCGTGTGTCAGGTGCCTTTGGGTCCTCACCCACAAGCTAACAGAACCACGGATAAGCACGCTGTACTTTTTAAATGCTGCAGACAACACATACACACTTGTGCCTATTAAAAGGTTTATTTTCTTTGTTTTTGCTCAGAAACAAAGAAATGGCCTTGCCTCCCTAAGGACCTCGTCAAATGGGAGGCAGAGAGAATGACAGGAGGAGGTGTTGGTGTAACATTGAATGTGGCAGTTCTTTCTCCCCCTTTCCCTGCTATCACTTCTCTTTTCAGCATCCCCCACCGACAACTTTAGGGATGAACACAGCTTGCTACCCTTGGGGGCTGGAGAAGCAGAGCTGTAGTTAAAAAATTAATGCCCACTTTCAGCAAGAGACAGGTCCAGTGTGTATGCTGGGGGAGTGGGAGGTGAGGGAGCAAAGGGGTTGGCTGAGGAAGCAGCCAGATGGAGGGGAAGGGAAGAGAGGCTGGGACACTTCCCCTCAGGGACAGTAGAGATCTTGGTCCCGTCCCTACCTCTCCCAGCACCATCCACTCCCTTCTTCCAGCCCCCCTTCCTAGCAGAATTGGTCATCATAGTCGTCATCTTTCATTCCCTTCAGTCGAAGCCGGGCAAAGTCCTCAAATACGATGTCGTCATCAGTGGCATAGCTTTGTGGAGAAAAGGAGGGGCATGAGGTGGGGGCTTCTGACCCTTTTCTCAGCCCCCCACTCCGTTTCTCCCCATCAGGGACAGAGGGGTTAACAAGAAGGGATAAACAGCCTCAAGAGGCTGAGGCATCTGAATGTGATGCTTCAACCATCCTTCCCCATAAAACAGAAAATAGGAGGTATGAGGGTGGATTTGAATTTTATGGGAATCTTTGACCAAAGAGATCAAAGCAGGGGAATGTGTTTCTTACTTGGTATCAAATTCAATGAGGTTGGTATCCACAGGGACATCGGTTTCTGGAGCAGCTGAGGGGAGGAGGAGAGGGGCTGGGTGGGGAGGTGCTAGAAAGACCAGCTTCTCTCCACTGGCCCTGCTTCAGGCCCTCCTTTCAGGGTCCTAGGGTGGGTGGTATGCTTACCTGACTGGGGTCTGGGGTGGGTGATGTGGTCATGGGGCTTGGGGTGCATAAGAACAAAAGGCAGCTCCACTGCGACATCCCTGGGGAGAGGAAATGGTGGCATGAAGAGGACGATAATGTGGAGCCAGAGGGAACCCCAGCGTGGCTCCCCCATGACACTCACCCGCCTCGAGACACCACCAGCTTGACCTTGACCCTGTAGGACACCAGGATTCCCAGCACCTCCTTGTTGGCACCCTCCTTCACGCTGCAATTAGGGGTGGGGGAAGTTGGACGAGGGTCCACTGTCTTGTCACCTAGCCCACCTTGGGGCTCCCATGGGGGTTCTGAACAGGACCACAAACTCACGCTGGCCTGCAGGGCTCCAGCAGCAGAGGCTGTGCGGTCACCATGGTAAACTACGCCACAGCATTCCCCTGCTCAGAACCCTCCTGTGGCTTCTCATCTGTCTGGCAGTGAAAGCTGACGTCCTTCTCTCCTCACAGCCTTGCACTGTCTTGCTCTGTCAGCCCCTGACCTCACCTCCTACGCCTCTCCTTGTACACGTTCCTTCTCACCATGCAGGCCTCCAGGCCTGTTGTGTGCGGTTGTGCAGTGAGAACCCTGAACAAAGACACCGGTAGAGGTGAAATCCACCCCTTTGTGAAGCTGCAGACCTCTGGGGCTGCTCCTGCCTGAGGGCATAATGGCATCTCACAATTGCTGTCCCACCTCGTTGTCTATGTGATTGCAGTTCTCCCTGCCTGGAACACTCTTTACCTGAAATTCCACTCCCTAGGTACCCTACGCAGCCGCGACCCATCCCGTACTTCATGTCTTCCTTCTCTGCCTTGCTTTTCTCATTCATGCGTTGTCACTCAACAACATCCGTGATCACAGATCTAACCTGTCTGTAAGAGTTCTTTTCATCTCTTCTGTTCACTGATAGATCCCTGACACCTAGGACAGAGCCTGGCACAGTCAGCCCTCAGGCGACCCCCTCCAGCGCCCCCTCACATGGTGCTGGAAGCCAGGTTGGTGTCCTCATGCTTGAGCTTCCCGTCCAGGGCAAGACCACGTTTCTCACGGTTGTCACTGAGCAGCGGGGTGATGGTGTACACCTTACAGAATGTAGAACTGGGAGATACCTGGTCACTGGGGGATAGTGACAAGAGAATAAGACTTAGAAGGGCTAGATGAGGGGGCAGCCTGCCACCCCCAGGCAGCATCAATCCCCCTCACTAGTCCCTTTCTCTTTGGGCAAAGGTCACAAGTAAGTAGGTTTTGTCTCAACCAGTTGTAGAAAATTAGCATCTCAGAGCTGTGGAGGGAATGCCCTTGGAAGTGCAGATGGTTCAGGAAGAATTCTACCCTGCACCTCACATTCTCCTGACCTATTCTTCTCCCCTAAGACTGAGACCCAAGTCTGTTCTGATACTCACTCTTGTTCGATCTGAGCCACGGGACACTTGTACTGGGCGGTGCTGAAGAGGCATATGTCAGCATACTGTCTCACTGTAGGGTGGGGCAAGGTCAAGCAGCTCTGGAGGGGGCGCACCCTGGCACCAAGCCATAGCTCCAGATGATGTGGTATGGGGCCCAGGTCCAGCACTCCCTACCCCCATCCTTCTGGCACAACCTAAATTCTTTGAGCCCTGGTGGGTCTCCCACATTGGGATGTGGCCTGGGCTGAGATCACATCAGAAATCACTTGTGCAGCAGCTCCCTCCCCCAAGACCCCCTTCCAACCCACACCTCCTACCTGAGACTCTGATCTTCTTGACGGTCTTGGTGGAGTTGTTGGTGACGTGGACATTGACATTGAGGGGCTCCCCATGGTAGTACAGCTTTTGAGGGGAGGGGGTCATGTGAGTTGGATCTGTTTTTTCACTGCTCCCATTATTAGTGTGTTTCCAACACACATGGCTCTGCCCTTCCCTTTAAACCCAAGCCCCTAACAACTCTCCACAGCCAGTCAAGGCAACTTCCTTCAAAAATGCCATCTTGACATGTGGCGTCACTCTCCCCAGGGTCTGGCCTGCATTGTGGCCACTGTGTCACCTTCTCACACCCTACCTCCTTGTCCAGGGAAGCCTCAAGGTGCAGGGACCGGTCAGACATGAGGAAGTGGCGTGTGGTTTCAGCTGAAGGCTGGGGACCGGGTTTCTCTGGGGCAAACTGCACCTTTCGGATAACCAGTCGCACAGAGTTCCTAGGGTGGGGGTGAGGGGTAGGAGGGGTGAGTCCTCAAGACACCCATACCCCTGCTTCTACCTCCCACGGGGGTCTGGGGCTCCTGGAATTGGGGAAGGAATGATTATATCGTAGAGGAGGTTGCTTCCCTCACCTTTTGTGACTTTTCTCTTCTAGTGATTTGGCACAGAAGGCTCGAATCTCAAAATCTACACCACAGGCCTCAGGAGGGGAAGAAAAGGCCGTATGTCACCCATGGCCCCTGCCACTACCACCACTCCCCTTCCTTCTTCCTCTCCTCCCTTGTCTTGGACACAGACTCTGGCCCCATTACGGTCTGTGGAATGTGGGGACTGAGTCTTCTTCCTCTGCCTTTCCAAGGCCCAGCCCCTGGCAGAGGCTTGATCATGATAGTGCAAGGGGAACCCCCATTCCCAGGTACATGAAGGTCAAGAGCTGAGGCAGTGTCACATGTGTACAGTAGCCACACCATACATACTCCACTGCCGGGGGGACAAGGCCCTATCTCAGCCCCACCCTAGCTTCTTGACAGTTCACCCTACGATTCAGCTGTGCACCCAGGGTCTTGCTGCACTCTGTTCTGCCCATACCTTCCCTGTATCCTCTGGTCCTGGCTGCAGTGTGACGGAGCAGGGCAGATTCTGGGGTATCTGTGGCAGAGGAAAGGGGAGCCTTCAGTCTCCAGAAAGCCCCCAGATCTTCCTCCCAATCTCAATTTAATAGGCTGGAGAAAGGACCCCTGGGGATGAGAAAGGAAGAAGGAAGGGGCCCAGGGGGAAGGCAGAGAGTCTAGGGCTTCCTGAATGCAGTGTGACCCTGAAGGGAGGTGGATCTAGGATCCCTGCCTAGAGTCCCCTGTTTCTTCCAGATCTGCCCTTAACAGGTACCTCACCCACCCCTCTAAATCCAGTCCCAGACTCCTTGCCCTGCAGAGGGCAAGGAGGTGTCCTCACTGTGAAAAAAAAGGGGTGGGCATGCTGGCCCAGCTTCCTCAGTAGCCGTTCCTGTAGGCGAGTGGAGGGCCGGGGTGGGTTGGGCGTTGGGGGGAAGGCCTGGTAGGTAGCGATGAACAGGTCTTTGCGGAAGGACAAGCCTAGCACATCCAGATCTTCACGGCCATAGCGGAAGGCGCAGGTAAGGGTCACAAACACTGGCAAGAGAGGGCAAGGTGGGGTGGTCAGAAGTCTTCCTTCCCTAATCCCCGTACTACCTAGCAGCCTCCTGCAGCACTTATAAGACTTGCCTCAATCCTATTCCTGGCTCCCTCCTCAGCCCTCCATCTTTCTAGGGCACCCATTGCCAGCCCATTTCACTTCCCTACCTCCCTACTTCCCCTTGGCCCCAGACTTGGGGCCAGTACCTTTGCGGTCTTTTAAGTAGTCAGGGTCCACAAGCACCACACCATCTAGGAAAGAAACACAGGCTCATTTCTTGAAAGGGCCTCTCTCCCATTTCTGGGCCCAGGAAGCCCTTCCCCTCTTGGGGGAAAAGTTGTCCTTTTCTGGGAAAACTTACCTACAGGATCCACTTTGTCCAGGTGATCTACAAAGTCCCGTTTGCCCAAGTACACGGTGAGCTGAGGATGTCAAGGGGTCACAGGGAAGATTGGGGTAGGGGGGATGGTGACAAGGCATCAGAGCCCTCAAGAGGGACTGCCCTGCCTAGGGATGCGAGGCTGGACTACCAGGAAGGAGGTTTTCCAGTCTTCCTCCTGGTAGTGTTGGGAAGTGAGGGTGGTAGGGTTTCTCAGACTATCTGCCATTTAGGGTTTTAGCAGTTCCCTAGTCTTTTCACACTTCTGCCCACAATAGTCAGAAGGGTGTGTGTTTGTGTGTTGGGTCCTCAGGGAGGACTCAGCTCAACCAGCCAGTTAGCAGCTGTTAGCTTCACTAGGTCCACTTTAGGGGGTCTGAGATAAACAGGCCATAGCCTGGGGGCTGTTACCTTTTCCCAGCCCCAGGAACCTTGGGTTAACTCCCAAGGCGGCTATAGGTACAGGGCTAGCATCTGACCTATTACCTTTTGGTCTTGCTTAGGGACCCAGGCTTGCCTCCCACCCCCGCCCGCCCTGTGGCTGGCTCAGGCAGAGCTGTCTGTGGCAAGGGGCTTTAGGAGGGAAGGAAGTCAGCTCTTAGCTGTCACAGGAAGTGGGGAGCTAGAGGCTGGGGATCATTTAGGGGCAGACTGGGCTTAATTAGGGCCCAGGGAGGGTAAAAGGAATAAAACTATGGGAGACTCACCTTGCAGTTAGGGCTCGACTTCTTGAAGACCCTAACAAAACAGAAAGGGAAACCCCACTGCCTCCCTCAGACTCAGCAGGGACCCCCATGCCAGGATCTTATCCCTCCCCCACCTGAGAAGCAGAGCTCACTCAGGATTCCTGTCTGGAAGGTCTGGGGCTTTGCCCAGCTCTATTCCCTCCCACTTCTTCCCAGAACATCCTTAATATTTACAACTGGGCAGCCAGGGCCAATGCCCTTTTCTTGTTCTTGGTCCACCCTTGCTAGTCCCCCTCCCTCTACAGTAATGGCCACTTATTGCCTCAGGAACCACTCAGTCTCTTCTCAGAGGGGACCTAAATGGGAAGGTTGCAAGAGTGTCTGGATCAGACCCAATCATCTTTCCATCTGCTGTGCAGCTCCAATGACAGCTGAAGTACATGGAAGGCCCTGACCTTTGCCCCTAAAATGGTTTCTACCATAAGCACTACCCAAATTTGACCCTAGTCCATTAGTCTCCGGCTGTTCCCATCTGTGACCTCAGCAGCTTAAAAGCCTATTTGTCTTTCAAGGAAGCAGACCCAGCCCAGATCCCATTCACTCCTTGTTTTGGGTTTCTGTTACACCTTGTTTATGGTTTACTTGTGGTGTGATAGTGTGCAAGGGCGGTTAGCTGTGTTATCGTCTGTCTCTCTTCTTGGACTGTAAGCCTCAGAGGCCTTATTCATTTAGGCACTGTCAGCACAATGGTAGCCGTGTAATGAAGATGCTGGTGCCTGCTAACATCTTTGGGTAAATACTCTGTGCCCAGCATTGTTCCAAGTCTTTCAAGTGTGTTATCTCATTTAATAACTCTGACAACTCAATGACAGAAGCCCTAATAAACCCTATTTCACTAAGGCACCACTTTCACATGATGCTTGTGTGCACCCCCTCCAGGGAGATCATGTAATTTGTTTAAGGTCACACAGAGTATAAATGGTAGAACGCACATACAACCCAAGGCAGAGTGGGTCTGAGTCCACGCTCTTAATCACTAAACTATTGCACTATTGGTCTCTGCTTCAATTGTTTGCTGAACTGAAGGAGATCCAATTCCCAGTTGCTGAAACAACCTAAGCCTAGACTCCACCCGTTGTTTGGAAGGTAGAGAATTATCTGAGGACCCCAGTATGTTGGTTGACTGTGAGTCTGTTTTTTGAAGAACCTCTGTACCCAATCCACTCTGCCTCAGCAGTGATCCCTGGAAATGGTCCCCAGATAGTAGAAACTGAAATCCTGCCAGCTAACTGGCCTGTGCTTGTTCCAAATCTACCACCCCAGTTTCTACTATAACAACTTCACTTTGCCCCTTCTTCCCAGAAGGCCAAGTTGTCCAAAGGTCAGAAGACAAGGGTTACAGAGGTCCCTAGATATCCCCGACTAATAAAAGAGAGTAACTATCCATCGATATGGTGGCCGCTAGAATAAACACTACTTTTGTACTCATCCAGGCTCTCCCTCCCCTTTGCTTCTGGTTTTCTCTTTGTCCCCATGTTTCCTCCCATTAGGAGCCCTGGCAGAGCACTGTGACAGCCACAATTAACAGTTGGCCAACTGGAGTGTGACTCTGGGGCAATTGCCCTGGAGCAGCTGCAGGGCACCTGCCCTTTGGATCCTAAACCACCCTCCTCCTGCCAGGCTAGCTAGGGAGGAGCAGCATGCATATGCTGGGGCTGGCCAAGGAGGCAGAGTGTGGGGATGACCAGGGAAGCGTCTGGTGAGAAGGATTCGCTGAAGTAGGTGCCCCTTTACACTTCCTGCTATTCTCTCTACTTCCTGTGGCCTAGAATTTGCCAGGGGTGAGGGGTGTTGTGCCAAGTCAGCAGTCCCCCTTTGGTCCATCTGTCCCCCTCCCTGAACCACATAACGGAAACCAAGGCCTCCCTCAAGTAAGAGACTTCCCCTTTCTCTGGTGTGTTTAACCTCTAATCCAGGACACCAATCCTCCCTTTGATCATCTCTAATACTTGTCTACTTGATGCTTAGAAACCAAGGTTCTCATACTCTACGAGTGGTAGAGCTGATGTGATGTTTTGCAGAAAAAGTGACAGCTCAGGACCAGGCCCCCATTCCAGATCCCCTATGGGTTGAAGCATAAAGCCCAAGCCTTTTCCTCTTTTGCTCCTGCTCCCCTGGGACGCAGGCATTCACCCTCTTACCCCCTTGGGGGTGTTGAGTCACAACAGGAAGTGGATTTTGCTAGAGACGAAAAAAGAGAACTCGGGGTGTCAGTGGAAGGAAGGAGCCTCGATTGCACAGAAAACATCCGGGGAGTGGATGCGGCCCAGGGCAAATACTACCTCTCCCCACCCCGGAGGAGAAGGATAAGGTCCCATTTCGTGGACTGTTCAAGTACTCTGCTTCCCCAAGATGAAGCTGTTGCTCCTAGCAACACAGGGGAGGGCAGAAGTTTGAAAGAGGAGCCACCCGGCCCTCGGGACAGGTGTGGGCAGCCCAAATGCCCGTGGGGTATTGGGCAGGAGGTTTTCCATTGGCCTGACACAAGTCTAGAGGGGATCCCCCTCCCGGCATCCAGCCTCGCATACACAACCCCTTGGGGTCAGCCACCTGCTCCTCTTTCCTCTGCCCCTGCATCGAAGCCTGCACCGGAGAACCGAGTACCAGACAAGAACCCAGACACCGGCTGCAAGAACCCAGACTCCAGTTTTCTGATCCCCTTCAGGCCTTGCTTTCGGCAGGGGCGCAGGCACGCGCTCCCCTTCACCCTCATTATCCTCGAGGACCTACTCGTGCGGCCCCAGATGGCTGGTCCCTAGGGACCCAGGCGTCCGGCCCCTGGATTCTCTCTCTCTCATGTCCCTGTCTGGGGACCATCCAAGCACCCGCCCGGAGCCATCGCCCATGCCCCGCCGCGTGGCCCCACCTCCCTTACCTGGTCCCGGGTTTCTCGCCCATGGTGCGCGCGCTCGCCGCCCGCCGCCGGCTCAGCTCGCGGCTCGCTTGCAGCCTTCTCACCCGCTGCCAGGTCCCTGCTCCTCCCCGCGCCACTGCGCACGCGCGCCCTCCTCTCTTTCTCCTCTTCCCCCTCCCCTCCGGGCCCTCGCCTCTGATCCTGGGAAACCGCGACCAGATGCGTCAGCCTGACCGCGCGCGCCGCTCAGCTGCCAGCCCTCTACTTGCAGACACTCGCGGGGATTGGCTCCGCCCCCACTCTCTGCGCTCTGTCCCCTCTCGGGCAGACCTCCCTGCCGGCTGTCCCTGATCCTGCTCTTCCCGCCCATCTCTCCGCCCCTCCCAGCTCCTGAGAAGCTGATTGGGGCTCCTTAAACGAAGGCGCCCGCCTTCCGGGAAATTAAGCTCTGCGATTGGATGCTGGCAGCCAGAACCCTGCAGGGGTCCCCTCCCCTTTGTTTGCTTTCTCTGAGGCTGTGGAGGCTTCGGGAGCGGTGGAGAGGGTGAGGTGGGCTCAGACAGAGCCTGGGTTTGCTGGAAGAGGGGACGCGCACGTGGGTGAGCGGTTTCAGTTGGCGTGATGTTTGCTTCAGTGCGCGCTGCTCACTCGCTCACCTCAGAGCTTGCAGTCTCCTTTGGTCCAACCTCTCACTTCTTTAGTGTGGTGTTTCGGCTCCCCCTGGTGTCTGTCTTTGATCGTCGCAGGGTTCCCTTTCCTAATTTCTCGGGCTATGCATCTCCTTCCCCCACCCATACCAGCTAACATCCACCCACTCTCTTATCCAACCATCCATCCATCCGTCCATGGGTCCGTCCATCCATCTACGTATGCCTATTTTGTGTTATTCACTATGCTAAGCAATGGGGACACACGTGAATTACTACGGCCTCTGCTTTCCTAGTAGAGTCGAAGAGACACAAAAACAGGTATTATGATCCCGGGAATGCTATAATAGAGGTATGACTCAGAAGACAAAGCCACTAACAGCGCTTGGCCAGGGCGGGGGCGGAAGGAGTGCAGGCTGTCCAGAAAAGGGAACACTTGAGGACACTCTTTATGAAGGATAAAGGCAGGAGTTGAGAAAGGGCAATCTTAAGAGAAAGGCGAGGCACATACTGTTCTGAAGTGTTGATGGGGTTAGACGGCAGGAGAGATAAGGCTGAAGAGGAAGATGGGAACGGGTTGTGGAGGATTTTGTATAGCAGGTGAAGGAATGACACTGAGGCCGATCCTGAAGAAGGACACATGAAACCAGTCGTGGTTTTTTAAAGCAGAGGGTTGGCATGATGAGATTTCTCTTTGATGGAAGATAATTCTGTGCAATGTGAAGAGTGGAGGGAATGGGGCAAGATGGCTGTAAAATAGCAAAAGGAAAATGAAGAGCGCTGGAGGGGAAGAAAGAGAAGGGGTCAGACTGAGGAGTCATTGTTGGGGCCAAATTGGGTGTATTTGGGGTAGTCTAGTCAATGGTCAGGTGATATTTCTGGATTTATGAAACTAAGGTATTTCTCCTTGCATCTCTTTCTCCATACTCTATCTTCCCTAAAGGAACTAACTTCTACCTCTCTCAAAAGCAGTATGCTCAAAATAGTTCCTAAATCACCTTTAGGTTCAAACACAAGCTTTGCCTATAAACTGCCACCTCCTCACGCCTCAGTTCTGTCATCACTTTCTAAGATTTCTCTAGTGTTTTCAAGCTGTAGATCATGCATTTCTTTTAGATTCATGAATCCCTTTTATCCAAATTTGACTGTGGTTGAAGGTTCCTAACTAGAAGGTAATGAAATCTGTATGAAAGTGCAAACTGAAAGATAGTGGACTGCATGGCACAAGATATACTGTATTAAAAGATACAAACATAAAGACAGCTATAGAAAGAAAGATCCTAATATAAAGACAACTTTAGAAAGCAGACCAGAATGAAAGAGATACATCATATCTTGGAAGGCAAAATCATCATTAGAAAGATATTATTTCTTCCCAAATTGTCTATAAATTCAATGCCATATCAAAATAACAATGAGATTTGGGTGGGTAATTACTTGATTCTAAACATAATTAGAAGAATCTGCTTTCAAAAGGCTGGGCACAGCCTGTAATCCTAGCACTCTGGGAGGCTGAGGTGGGTAGATTGCATTAGTTCAGGAGTTCAACACTAGCCTGAGCAAGAATGAGACTGTCTCTAAAATTAGAGACTAGGCTAGCTAGATGTTGTGCTTGTCCCAGTTGCTTGGAAGGCTGAGGCAAGAGGATCTCTTGAGCCAGGAGTTTGAGGTTGCTGTGAGCTAGGCTGACGCCATGGCACTCTAGCCTGTAACAGAGTAAGACTCTGTCTCAAAACAAATAAAAACAAACAAAAAAACCCAAACAAAGCAAACGCACATACACAAAAACAACTTTCAAGTATAGCCAAGAAAAAAAAAAAAGAGTAAAGCAGGCATTTGTCTCATCAAATAACTTGTTTCAATGATTAAAACTGTGTTTTTGGCCCAATACTACTAACTAGGGCAATGAGACAGAATCGAGAGCCCAGACACAAAACTAACCAATACCATTTCAAGTCAGTGATGAAAGATTGGCATATTGGCTAAATAAGGTCGGTACAATTGGCTATCCATGGAGGGGGCAGTTAGATCTCTAGCTTACACCTTAAACAAATTCCACAATGATGAAAGATCTAAATACACAGAATACAACTATTAAAGTATTAGGAGAAAATATAGAATATTTTTTATAATTCTGAGGGTCGAGGAAGGCTTCCCAACATATCAAACACCAGAACTACAATAATAGCTAACACTTTACAATATTTACTAGGTACTAAACATTGGTCAAAGCACTTTACAAACATCAACTCATTTAATCCTTACTGTCCTCCAAGTTAAGCTTCTACATGTAAAAGTTATCCCATTTTACAGGTAAAGAAATGGAGGCACAGGCTGGGTCTGGTGACTCACACCTGTAATCCTAGCATTCTGGGAGGCTGAGGTGGGAGGATCACTTGAGCTCAAGAGTTTGAGACCAGCCTGAGCAAGAATGAGACCCCCATTTCTACTAAAAATAGAAAAACTAGCTGAGCATTGGTTGGCGCCTATAGTCCCAGCTACTTGGGAGGCTGAGGAAGGAGGATTGCTTGAACTTAGGAGTTTAAGATTGTTGTGAGCTAGGCTGATGCCAAGGTACTCTAGCTTGGCAACATAGTGAGAGTCTGTCTCAAAAAAACAAACATAAACCAAGGCCCGGTGTGGTGACTCACACTTGTAATCCTAGCACTCCATGAGGCTAAGGCAGAAGGATTGCCTGAGCTCACAGGTTCGAAACCAGCCTGAGTTGGAGCAAGACCTCTTCTCTAAAAATAGCCAGGGTTTGTGGCTGGTGCCTGTAGTCCCAGCTACTTTGGAGGCTGAGGCAAGAGAATTGCTTGAGCCCAAGAGTTGGAGGTTGCTGTGACCTACGATGCCACAGCACTCTACTGAGGACAACAAAAGTGGGACTCTATGTCAAAAAAAAAAAAAAAAAGAAAAAGAAAAGACAAATTTGGTAGAAACATTTTGCAACACATATAACAGACAAGAATAATTTCCAGGCTCGGTGCCTGTAGCTCAGTGGTTAGGGTGCTGGCCACATGCTCCAGGGCTGGTGAGTTGGAACCTGACTGGGGCCTACTAAACAAAAAAAACATAGCCAGGTGTTGTGGTGGGCCCCTGTACTCCCAGCTACTAGGGAGGCTGAGGCAAGAGAATCTCTTGAGCCCAAAGAGTTTGAGGTTGCTGTGAGCCTGGATGCCATGGTACTGTACCAAGAGTGACAAAGTGAGATCGTCTCAATTAAAAAAAAAATTTCCAATATTTACAAAGAGTTCATACAAATTAATAAGGTAAAGGCAGACAATCAAGTAAGACAATGGGTAAAGGGCATGGAAAAATAATAAAGAAGAGGGTGGCGCCTGTGGCTCAGTGGGTTGGGCGCCGGCCCCATATATTGAGGGTGGTGGGTTCAAACCCGGCCCCAGGCAAATTGCAACCAAAAAATAGCTGGGCATTGTGGTGGACGCCTGTAGTCCCAGCTACTTGGGAGGCTGAGGCAAGAGAATTGACTAAGCCCAGGAGTTGGAGGTTGCTGTGAGCTGTGAAGCCACAGCGCTCTATGGAGGACGATAAAGATATATTTTATTATATAATAAAATAATAATATTATTAGTATTAAAAAGATAATATTAATAATGAAGTAGAAATAGAAATGTCTACTAAACATGTAAACATTACTAATGATCAGGGAAAACAAGTTGAAATAAGGAGACTTTTTTATTATTCACATTGACAAAATTAAAAAGATAAAATTAGCATTGGAGTGGTGTGTAAGGTTAAGAGCACTCTCCTACATGCTTGGCAAAGGTGTATATTGATGTAATTTTTCTAGAGGCATTTTGCCAGTTCCTATCTAAATTAAAAATAGACATTTTCTGGCTCAGTGCCTGTGGCTCAAGTGGCTAAGGCACCAGCCATATACACCAGAGCTGGCAGATTTGAATCCAGCCCCGGCCTGCCAAACAACGACAACTGCAACCAAAAAAATAGCAGGGCATTGCGGCGGGCACCTGTGGTCACAGCTACTTGGGAGACTGAGGCAAGAGAATTGCTTAAGCCCAAAGAGTTTGAAGTTGCTGTGAGCTGTGTTGCCACGGCACTCTACCCAGGGTGACAGCTTGAAGCTCTATTAAAAAATATATATACATTTTCTTTCATCCAAAATGCATTCATTTAAGTCATTCAAGTAACTTCTACATGCTAGGAATTGTTTAGGCGATGCGAATAAAATAGTAAAGGAGGAAAGAGCCCTATTATGGAGTTTGTGTTTTAGAAAGAAGAGATAGTCAATAAATAAGAAAGTAAATACATTTCTTTAATGAATATAAAAAAATAAGCAGGGTAATGTGATGGAGGCTGATGGGAGTTGAAGTGGGGACTGCTTAAAAAGAAGCCCTTTCTATGGATGGCAAGATGGTGTCAGGTACACAGACTCAAAGGACAGTTTCTCCTGCAGAATCAGCAGCATGTGCAAAGATCCTTGCTAGAGGATAGAAAGAAAGCTAGCTTGGCTCAAGAATAGGGACAGAGGCCTGGCACCTGTGGCTCAACGGGCTAACACTGAGTATGGAGATTCCTCAAAGTAATAAAAGTAGGGTGGGGGCATGATGGGTCACACCTGTAATCCTAGCACTCTGGGAGGCTGAGGTGGGTGGATTGCCTAAGTTCAGGAGTTCAAGACCAGCCTAAGCAAGAGCAAGACCTCATCTCTAAAATTAGCCAGGCGCTGTGGTGTGCACCTATTGTCCCAGCTACTTGGGAGGCTGAGGCAATTGGATTGCTTTGAGCCTCAAACAAGAGGATTGTTTGAGGTTGTTGTGAGCTATGATGGCACGGCACTCTACCCAGGGCGACAAAATGAAACTCTGTCTCAAAAAAAGAAAAAAAAAAAAGTAAAAGTAGACCTACCATTTGATCCTGCAATCCCTCTACCAGGCATTTACCCAAATTTAAAAAAAAAAAAGATATTTTACCACAGGGACATTTGCACTGAAACGTTCATAAAAGCTCAGTTTACAACTTCAAAGATGTGGAAGCAACCGAAGTGCCCATCAACACATGAATGAATTAATAAACTGTGGCATATGTATACCATAGTGGAATGGTATGTGGAATACTACTGAGCCATTAAAAGATGAAGATTTCTGCATTCTTTGCAACAATCTAGATGAATTTGGAGAACATTCTCCTATATATCACAAGATTGAAAAAACAATCATCACATGTACTCAATACTAAACTGAAACTAGATTAACAATCACAAACCCACACTAAAGAAAATCTCAATTAAATTCAAGATGGAGGAATTAGAGGTAGCGGTTCAAGTAGTTTCCCAATGTGTACAATGCATAGATATATGGCACCTTCCCTGGATGTAGGACATACATACAACTCTGACTTTAACCTTTCATGTGTAAATTAATATAACCTAATGTGTTATATCCTCATATTAATCTGAAATTTAAAAAATAATCAAAGATAGAGGTATTTAGGTGTTCACTACAGTGATTCTATTACTTAGTGAGGCAGCCATTAAGTATTTAGCAACGGAATTGTTGAGCCTCAGTGCGCCCGTTTCATTCCTATCATGTGGTGTAGCTCTTGGAGCTGCCGTGAGGATTAAAAAAATATATATAGCGTAAATAAGCCCACAATATATAGTGAATGAAAACAGCCAAGTGCTGACCCTACTATTGTAAAATAAACTGCATTTATGTATTTGTGCATAGACTTAATATTAGGAAAAGTATGAAGGTTACTGGGGAGGGGGGAGAAAAGAGGCTTCTCTTATTTTATGCTTTTTCGTATTTGTATTTGTTTCTGCAAGGTACGTATATTGTATAATTTCTTTTCTTTTAAAGTCTCACATATTACTGCACCAGCTTATTAGTGAACAGCACATAAACAAAGAGAAAACTCATTTTCCCAATGAAGTGTGGCAACTGTCCAACTGATGACATTTTCAGCTTGATATGGTAAGATGATAGTGACCGTAATGCAGCATAAGTGCGTGCCATCTCACGTGCAATTCCTTATAGGCCCAGCTTGGTTCTCCTCCAGTGTCTCCTCTTCGAGTTGTACCTGATTT
>CAUYON010161329.1:0-29745 GCA_963573935.1 Arctocebus calabarensis
TCCCAGCTACTTGGGAGGCGGAGGCAGGAGACTCGCTTGAGCCCAGGAATTGGAGGTTGCTGTGAGCTGCAATGCCACGGCACTCTATCCAGGGTGACAGCTTGAGGCTCTGTCTCAAAAAATAAATAAATAAATAAATAATAAAAAATAAAAATAATAAATCAGGCTCGGTGCCTGTGGCTCAAGCGGCTAAGGGTTCAAACCCAGCCCACGCCTGCCAAACAATGACAACTATGACAAAAAAAATAGCCGGGCATTGTGGCAGGTGCCTGTAGTCCCAGCTACTTGGGAGGCTGAGGCAAGAGAAACGCTTAAACCCAAGAGTTTGAGGTTACTGTGAGGTATGATACCATGGCCCTCTACTAAGGGTGACAAAATGAGACACTGTCTCAAATAATAATAATAATAATAATGATAAATCTATCTCCTAATATAAATCACATATCTTATTTAAAAAGCTATTTTCAGGCTCGGCGCCTATGGCTCAATGGGCTAAGGCGCCAGCCACGTACACCTGAGCTGGCAGGTTCGAATCCAACCCGGACCCGTCACACAACAATGATGGCTGCAACCAAAAAATAGCAAGTGTTGTGGCGGGCGCCTGTAGTCCCAGCTACTTGGGGAGGCGGAGGCAGGAGACTCGCTTGAGCCCAGGAATTGGAGGTTGCTTTGAGCTGTGATGCCACGGCACTCTATCCAGGGTGACAGCTTGAGGCTCTATCTCAAAAAAAAAAACAAAAACTACTTTCATTGCTTATTTAAAAAATTTTATTTTTTTTTACTTATTTTATTTTATTTTATTTTTTGAGACAAAGTTTCACTGTATCACCCTTGGTAGAGTGCTATGGCATCACAGTTCACAGGAATCTCCAACTCTTGGGCTTAAGTGATTCTCTTGCCTCAGCCTCCCCCTTGCCTCAGCAGGACTACAAGCGCCTACCACAATGTCTGGCTATTTTTGCTGTTGTTGTAATTGTCATTACAATTGTTGTGTGGCAGGCCCAGGCCGAGTTTGAACCCACCAGCCCTGAGTGTATGTGCCTGGCGCCTTAGCCACTGAGAAACAGGCACGAGCCTGCTTTTTGGTTGTTGTTGAGACAGAATCCCACCCTATGCCCTGAGCAGAGTGCAATGGCATCAGAGCTCACTGCAACCTTAGACTCCGGCTGTGAGCATCCTGCTGCCTCAGTCTCTGGAAGCCCTTGAGATTACAGGGGCTCACAGGGGCTCACAGCGGCACCTGGCTGGGTTTTTTCATTTTTTTTTAGGAGTCGGGGTCTCATTCTCGCTCAGGCAAGTCTTGAATTCCTGAGCTCAAGCAATTCTCCCTCCTCAACCTCCCACAGTGTTGGGAATTACAGCGGGGAGCCACAGCACCCGGCTTAAAATGCTATTTTCAAAAAAAATTTGTGAGAAGGCTACTACTGTTTCTGTAAATCTCTTTAATGTCCAGCTTAATAAAGACAATTCGATTCTAACATCTACTTCCCCATTTACTCTGCTGTAGTAGGTGCTTTTGGTAGAATATAAAGAAAATCCAGTCTCACAGATATATAGTTAGAAAAGGAGGGAATATTTTTATTAAAACACTCGATTTAGGCTTGGCACCCATAGGTCAGTCAGTGGTTAGGCACTGAGCACATACATAGAGGCTGGTGGGTTTGAAGCTGGCCCAGGCCTGCTAAAAAACAACTGCAAAAGTAAATAAATAAATAAATAAAACAAGCAATTCTAGGAATCTTATAGACAATAAAAGAAGAAACCTCCCTTTGTTGGGAGGTTGGGCTTTTGGGGGGGTGCAGAGTTAATACTTTGCATGAAATATCTTATTTTATAACAGTGAAATTGCTTTCTCTGTAGTCTTGTAATTTTTTTGAGGTGAAATTTAAGTTTTTGTGTGAATAGTACTGTTATACCTATCTTGAGTGTCTTGCTTGTACTGTATCACATTATACCTTTGTTTAATTCTTAATAAACTGTTTACTTCTTAAAAAAAAAAAAATAGCCAGGCATTGTGGTGGGTGCCTGTAGTCCCAGCTACTTGGAAGGCTGAGGCAAGAGAATCGCTTAAGATTCTCCAAGAGTTGGAGGTTGCTGTGTGATGCTACAGCACTCTACCGAGGGCAACATAATGGGACTCTGTCTCAAAAAAATTAATTAATTAATTAATTAAATAAAACACTCTTATTTAGCCTTTTCATGTAATGTTGGATAGTGTTTGCTTCTTCATCAAAACATGACAAGTGGTAATTTCTTAAAGGCTGCTGCAGTACAGACTCTGAAACCCTATCAATGCATATTTCCAACTCATATATTAAAATTCATTGGTCTATCTTCCATTTCCAATGGATCTTTTTATCCATGCATAACTGTGTAACATACGCATTAGTTATTTGGAAAATACTAGTTCATTGAGTTATGCAGTTCTCCCAAATGCTGACACATTTCACTATGCAACTTCAAAATGGTACATTCATTAATATCACACTGATTTTATCGAAAAAGTCAAGTATTGGGAAACTGTCAAGCTCACAGTGGCAATTACATGTCTTCCAAAATTGTATTTTCACTTTAAAGCTTAAATTTTATCATTAGTAACAAATATTGTCAGTTGTTTTCCTTGTAGTGACAGGCTCACTTTGTTTATTTTTGCGAAAATGTATGCCAAATATCCAAGTCTGTACAACCATACTTTGCCAGCCATTTTTCAAGTAAAAATGGTATCCTGTTTAAAAAGCTTTCAAGCCAAACAATTGTACAAGTTCTTTTCCCTGAACTAACCATCAGATTTCATAGGTAAGAAATGAAAGTATTTTACAGGTACTTTCAATTTTATCATATAAAATACATTTTAAAATGTACTTATGGATTGAGATATAATAAAATTAACAGCTGTATTGCTTCTTCAAGGACATTAAGTGTAACTAGCAGTTATTGCTTTAATTCCAATTGTGATGAAGAATACAACTAACATACTTCAGTGCCACTGTCTTAATTTGTATCAAGATGCCAACAGTTTTACCCACCATTGATTTTGGAAATGTCAATACAGCAAATAATACCTTATTATTAGAAAATTAGTTCTGACTGGAGGACCCACAGGAAAAATCTCAGGAACCACCAGGGGTCTGAGAAACAGATTCTGAGAAAAACTTGGGTGATTAAAAAACAGATTTTTGTGTAAACATTCTATTATAAGTTTTTAAATACATACATACACACATTATGTGATAATATACTAAAACCACCAATAGCCTGGTACTTCACCTACAAACCTATAATGAATAACAGAATGTGATAAATAATTTTTTAATTACCCCAAGTATCTACTATAAGCCAGCTTCTGAGCTAGGTGTCTCTAAATTCCCTTTCTTGGGTAACTTATAGAAGCCTGTAGACCAAAATGATGATTTTAACATACGAGGAAAAAATATTTACTCTGAAATCCTTCCAATCTTTAAGATTAGACTTGCATGACAAGAAAAAGTCTTAAAATTTAACATAAAGCACAAGATAGCATGTTAAATTCTATTTTAAGCACTATGTCATGAAGCTTTTTTAAAAAACAGGCTTGCTCACATTCAGAAACCCAAATTCAAAATGAATTGCTTTGGCTATACACAGTCAGAACCCCATAAAGACCCTGCATTCTGGCTGGGGGTGATGGCTCATGCCAGTAATCCTAGCACTCTCCAAGGCCAAGGCAAGTGAATGGCTTAAACTCACAAGTTGGAGACCAACTTGAGCAAGAGCAAGACCCCTGTCTCTAAAATAATAGCTGGGCATTGTGGTGGGTGCCTCTAGTCCTAGCTACTTGGGAGGCTGCGGCAAGAGAATTGCCTAAGCCCAAGGAGTTGGAGGTTGCTGTGAGCTATGATGCCACAGCACTCTACCGAGGGTTAGTAAGTGAGACTCTGTCTTAAAAAAAAAAAAAAAAAAGACCTGGCATTTGATTTCTCCTCAAGCCAAACAGTAATGATATTATGTTTTCACGTCTTTTTTTTTTTTTTTTTGAGATAGTCTCACTTTGTCGCCCTCAGTAGAGTGCCGTAGCATCACAGCTCACAGCAACCTCTGACTCCTGAGCTTAGGTGGTGATCTCTTGCCTCAGCCTCCCAAGCAGCTGGGATTACAGGCGCGCGCCACAACGCCCGGCTATTTTTTTGTTGCAGTTTGGCCGGGGCTAGGTTTGAACCCGTCACCCTTGTTATGTGGGGCTGGTGCCCTACTCACTGAGACAGAGGCACCACCTTTCATGTCTATTTTTAAGTGAAACGCCAACATTAATATGGCAGAACTTAAATTAAATGTAATTATTTTTAAGTGTTATATAGCAAAACAATCAAAACAAGTTAAGAACTTTTAATCTGGCCAGCTAAGGTGGCTTAAACCTGTAATCCTCGCACTCTGGGAAGTGGACTGCTTCAGCTTAGGAGGTAAGACGAACCTGAGCAAGAGGGAGAACCCGTCTCTAAAAATAGCCGCTGTACAGTGTGGCAGGTGCCTATAGTCCCAGCTATCTGAGAGGCTGAGACAAGAGGACTGCTTGAACCCAAGAGTCTGAGATTGCTGTGAGCTATGACTCAACAGCACTCTACCACAGGTGACAAAATGAGACTGTTCCAAAAAACAAAAAACTTGGGCAGTGCCTGTGGCTCAGTGGGTAGGGCACTGGCCCCACATACAGAGGGTGGCGGGTTCAAACCCAGCCCCAGCCAAACTGCTTGTGCTGGGCACCTGTGGTCCCAGCTACTCGGGAGGCTGAGGCAAGAGTAGCCCTCATTTTATCGCCTAAGCCAGAGTTGGAGGTTGCTGTGAGCTGTGTGACACCACAGTACTCTACTGAGGGCAATAAAATGACACTCTGTCTCTACAAAAAAAAAAACAAAAAGCAAAAACTTTTAATCTATACATTCATAAGTTTAAGAAGTAAATCTCTATAAACATACATATGAAATATTAGGACTGTTAAAAAGAATGAGACCATTTCATTTTTAGACATGTCATGGAAAATTCTTCAATATATATCGTTAAGTGAAAAAGCCAAGTTGTAAGATATTATGTACAGTATGATCCCCCATTTATGTTTTTAGAAAAGATATTTACGTACATGCACATTAACTTAATATTTACTGAGTTCCTTCTATGTGTCTAGGTTTGTTCTGATCTAGACATACACACAATAAATTATAAATACTATACAAACATACATATTTTAAATACCCATGAAGAAAAAAATGAATAAAAGGCCAGACACCATTCATATGCAATGTCCAAAACAGGCAAACCTACAGGATAGAAAGTAGATCATTGGTTCCTAGGGCTGGCTGTGAGAAAAGGTGATAGCTAAAGGTTGCAGGGTTTCTTTTTGAGATTAAAAAAAAAAAAAAAAAAGAATTCTAAAACTGATCACAGTAATAATCACACAACTTTGTGAATAGACCAAAAAACATTTAATTGTGCACTTTAAAGGGGTGAACTGTATGGGGTATGTGAATTATAGCTCAACAAAACTGATATGCTAGCATAAAAAAGAAAAAAAATTGATATGCTCTCCCTGCCCACCCAGAAAAGAACAGATACATACCAAAGCAGTTGCCTCTAGGGAAGAATGAGCACGAGGAGGACTTTCAAATTTTACTCTCTTTATTGCCATATCATCACAATGAGAAATGTATTCATTTAATATCTATGTAACTTAAAATAATATAAAAAGTAAAACAGTCTTTCATAAATTATTCTGGATTTAATGTTATTCAAATGCATCTAAGAAGCAGCATGAAAAAAAGAAGGAAGATGTGACCATCAGAATATTTTCAATTGACATTCTTTTTTTGAGACAGAACCTCAAGCTGTCACCGTGGATAGAGTGCTATGACATCACAGCTCACAGCAACTCCAATTCCTGGGCTCGAGCGAGTCTCTTGCCTCCACCTCCCAAATAGCTGGGACTACAGGTGCCCACCACAATGCCTGGCCATTTTTTGGTTGCAATCATAGTTGTTTGGCGGGTCCAGGCTGGATTCAAACCCACCAGCTCAGGTGTACGTGGCTGGCACCTTAATTCCGCTGAGCTACAGGTGCCGAGCCTCAATTGACATTCTTATACAGACAAGAGCATCAAGACCCTCGTCCTGGACAGAAATGAAACTTGAACATATTTTGCTCATTTGACAAATATTTATTAAAAGCACTTACTGTGAAAGGCTGGGTGAGGTGGCTCACACCTGTAATCCTAGCACTCTGGCAGGCCCAGACAGGTGGACTGCTTGAGCTCAAGAGTTCAAGACCAGCCTGAACAAGAGGGAGACTCCCATCTCTAAAAATAGCTGGGGTGTTGGCTTGGTGCCAGCCACATAAACTACACGAAGGCTGGTGGGTTCCAACTCAGGCCAGGCCAGCTAACCAACAATGACAACTGCAACAAAAAAATACCCAGGCGTTGTGGCAGGCGCCTGTGGTCCCAGCTACTTAGAAGGCTGAGGCAAGAGAATGCTTAAGCCTAAGAGTTTAAGGTTGCTGTGAGCTGTGACACTACAGCACTCTACTCAGGGTGACAGCTTGAGACTCAGTCTCAAGGAAAAAAAAATCAAAAATAAATTAAAAATAAAAATAGCCAGCATTATGGCAGGCGCCTGTGGTCCCAGCTACCTGGGAGGCTGAGCCAAGAGGATCGCTTGAGCCCAAGAAACTGAGGTGATGCCAAGGTACTCTACTGGGGCAATAAAGTAAAACTGTCTTAAAACAAACAAAAAAGCACCTAATGTGTCCACAGGAGTAAGAATAGGAAGAATTGAGTGATGTACAAACAAAACACTAGCCAGCAAAAAGAACCAAACTAACAGCTCTAGATTTATTTATTTATTTAGAGACAGAGCCTGTGCCGCCCTCCATAGAGTTCATCACCATTCACAGCAACCTCAAACTCTCGGATGTAAGTGATTCTCTTGCCTTAGCCTCCCAAAGTAGCTGGGATTACAGGCTTCTGCCACAACACCTGGCCATTTGTTTGATGCAGTTGTCATTGGTGTTTAGCAGGCCTGGGCCCCGCCCAGCAGGCCCCGCCAGTCCCAGTGTTTGTGGCCAATACCCTAATCCCTGAGCTATGGGCCCTGAGTCACAACTCTAGCTTTAAAGTTGAGGACTTTTGCTTTTAGTGAGAAGACAAAACACAAACACACAAAGTAGCATGGGATCAGACTATAGACAATCTTGAATACCTGACAGAGAGCTAATACTTTACTCAACTTTTTTTTTTTTTGAGACAGAGCCTCAAGCTGTCACCCTGGATAGAGTGCTGTGACATCACAGCTCACAGCAAACTCCAATTCCTGGGCTCAAGCGAGTCTCCTGCCTCTGCCTCCCAAGTAGCTGGGACTACAGGCGCCCGCCACAACGCCTGGCCATTTTTTGGTTGCAGCCGTCATTGTTGTTTGGCGGGCCCAGGCTGGATTTGAACCCGCCAGCTCAGGTGTACGTGGCTGGCGCCTTAGCCCGTTGAGCCACAGGCGCAGAGCCTTAACTCAACTTTTGATGGAAAGCCATTCAAAGTTTTTTGTTTTTTTTTTTTGAGACAGAGCCTCAAGCTGTCACCCTGGATAGAGTGCTATGGCATCACAGCTCACAGTAACCTCCAACTCTTGGGCTCAAGCGAGTCTCCTGCCTCCGCCTCCCAAGTAGCTGGGACCACAGGCGCCCACCACAACGCCCGGCCATTTTTTGGTTGCAGCCGTCGTTGTTTGGCGGCCCGGGCTGGATTCGAACGCACCAGCTCAGGTGTACACGGCTGGCGCCTTAGCCCGTTGAGCCACAGGCGCCGAGCCGATTCAAAGTTTTTATAGACAGGACTGACAGAATGAAAGTGTTTTGGTGTAATTAACCTGGCAACCAAAGAGGTGAGAATTGAAAGCAGAGAATGGCAGGTAAAAGTAAAAGAGACAAAGTTTTCAAAAACAGGAACGTTTACAACAGTCCTATAAGAGTTACTGATATTCAGTTACTAGTTTATGTTCAAAGGGTTTCTGTTTATTTGCTTGATCTAAGGAAATGTAGAAAAGGAAAAAAGGTGGTTTCTTCATTTTGACGAATTTTAAAACTTTGAATGGCTTTCCATCAAAACACATACACCTGAGCTGGCGGGTTCTAATCCAGCCTGGGCCGCCAAACAACAATGACGGCTGCAACCAAAAAATGGGCGGGCATTGTGGCGGGCACCTGTAGTCCCAGCTACTTGGGAGGCAGAGGCAGGAGCCTCTGAGCCCGCTGAGTTCGTCACCATTCACAGCAACCTCAAACTCTCGCTGAGCCCAGGAGTTGGAGGTTACTGTGAGCTGTGATGCCATGGCACTGTATCCAGGGTGACAGCTTGAGGCTCTGTCTCAAAAAATAAAAAAACTTTGAATGGCTTTCCATCAAAAGTTGAACAACAAAGAATGAAGGCTTATGAGAAAATTCTAAGGGGATCAATTCCAGGGGTAGATAATTCTAGGGAATTATCTTTTCATGTGATGCCACTGAAACCAAGAGTAGAGGGAATCAAAAGCAATTAAGTGTCCCAATTTTTAAACATATAGGAAAAGGTACAGGCACAAACTTCGAACAGTAAGAGTAGTGAAAAGTGTAATGGCAATTACTGCGTATTTTTTTTTAAACTCATAATGATAAAACCTGTTACACAAATAACAGATTTGGGAGTGAAGACCAAATTCTAACCAATCTAATTTCACCCCCCCCCCAATTTCATCAACTACAATGCAGTACTTAAAAAGTTGCACAAACAGTATTCTTAATTCACACACGCATTTATTAATTGATTTAACTCATAAAGTTTCCTTCTTAAAATAGATCTCATTGCCTATGTAATCTTTCTATAATCAGCTCCTTGAAACAGTGTTACCTACCAATATACTACTATGGCAACACTTTCATTAAAAATATTAGTAAGGCTTGGTGCCTGTAGTTCAGCAGCTAGGGCACTGGCCACATACTGGGGCTGGGGGGTTCAAACCCAGCCTGGGCCTACCAAACAATAACTATAAAAAAAAAAAATAGCCAGGTGTTGTGGCAGGTACCTGTAGTCTTGGTTACTAGAGACATTGAGGCAAGAGAATAACTTAAGCCCAAGAGTTTAAGATTGCTGTGAGCTGTGACACCACAGCACTCTATCAAGGGAGACCTAATAAGCCTGTCTCAAAAAAAAATAAAAATAAGGCTCAGCGCCTGTGGCTCAACGGGCTAAGGCACCAGCCACGTACACCTGAGCTGGCAGGTTCAAATCCAGCCTGGGCCCGCCAAACAATAATGACGGCTGCAACCAAAAAAATGGCCAGACGTTGTGGCGGGTGCCTGTGGTCTCAGCTACTTGGGAAGCAGAAGCAAGAGACTCTTGAGCCCGGGAATTGGAGGTTGCTGTGAGCTGTGATGCCATGACACTCTATCCAGGGTGACAGCTTGAGGCTCTGTCTCAAAAAAAAAAAAAAAACAAATAAATAAATAATAAAAATAAAAATAATTGGGCAGCGCCTGTGGCTCACTGAGTAGGGCACTGGCCCCATATACTGAAGGTGGGGGGTTCAAACCCGGCCTCTGCCAAACCACAAAACAGGAAAAATAGCCGGGCGTGGCAGGTGCCTGTAGTCCCAACTACTCAGGAGGCTGAGGCAAGAGAATCGCCTAAGCCCAGGAGTTGGAGGTTGCTGTGAGCTGTGTGACGCCACGGCACTCTACCGAGGGCAATAAAGTGAGACGGTCTCTACAAAAAAAAAAATTAGTAAATTCTCATTTCCACTTTCTTTAAATTAATGTTCAATAGTTTTTTTTTTTAAGACAGAGCCTCAAGCTGTCACCTTGGATAGAGTGCTGCAGCATCACAGCTCACAGCAACCTCCAATTCCTGGGCTCAAGTCTCCTGCCTCCGCCTCCCAAGTAGCTGGGACCACAGACGTCCGCCACAACGCCTGGCCATTTTTTGGTTGCAGCCGTCATTGTTGTTTGGCGGCCCGGGCTGGATTCAAACCCGCCAGCTCAAGTGTACATGGCTGGCGCCTTAGCCCGCTGAGTCACAGGCGCCGAGTCTAATGTTCAATAGTTTTAAAAAGCCAGTTAAAAACTGATAAGCAGCCAGGCACAGTGGCTCACACCTATAATCTTACCACTCTGGGAGGTTGAAGGGAGTGGATCACCTGAGCTCCCACCTCTACTAAAAATAACAAAAATTAGCCAGGCATTGTAGCAGGTAGTCCCAGCTACTTGGGAGGCTGAGGCAAGATGACCACTTGAGTCCCAAGAGTCCAAGACTGCTATGAGTCATGATGCTACAGTACTCTAGCCAAGTCTCAAAAACAAAAATGAAACTGATAAGCATCAAATAAGGCACAAAATGTGCAATACTTTATTATTGACAAACATATAATTTACAAACATATTTGAAATAAGTTATATATACTATGGGATTCCCAAAGGTTGCCATACATAGGAAAAATTAATACTCATATTTTTAAAAATATATTTTATATTTATATACCAACACAGAGAAATTTTTTTTTTTTTTGAGACAGAGTCTCAAGCTGTCACCCTGGATAGAGTGCTGTGGCATCACAGCTCACAGCAACCTCCAATTCTTGGGCTCAAGCGAGTCTCCTGCCTCCACCTCCCAAGTAGCTGGGACTACAGGCACCCGCCACAACGCCCGGCCATTTTTTGGTTGCAGCCATCATTGTTGTTTGGCGGGCCGGGCTGGATTTGAACCCGCCAGCTCAGGTGTATGTAGCTGGTGCCTTAGCCCGTTGAGCCACAGGCACTGAGCCATAGAGAAATATTTTGTAAAATTTTATATTAATATTTTGTAAATAAAGGTACATTTGGCAACAATTTCCCATTTTCCCTGTATATGTATGGCAAATTAGGGGACACCCTGTATTTCATAACCAATTTCATACTATATCAAACATTCAAATTCAGAAGCAATGTTTGCTCATATTTTCCAAAATCTGCCATTATTTAATAACCTTTTTTCTTTTTTTTTTTTTTTTTGAGACAGAGTCTCACTTATTAACCCTCGGTACAGTGCTGTGGCATCATAGCTCACAGCAACCTCCAATTCCTTGGGCTTAGGCGAGTCTCTCGCCTCAGCCTCCCGAGTAGCTGGGACTACAGGCAACCGTCACAACACCCTCCTATTTTTTTTGTTGCAGTTTGGCTGGTGCTAGGTTTGAACCCACCACCTTTGATATATGGGGCTGGCACCTTACCCACTAAGCCACAGGTGCCACCCCATTATTTAATAATCTTATCTGACAGATTTATAGAAACAGAAACAATAAAAGTATAACAATGAACAAACCAAGAATTACTAATTTTTTTCACTTGTAACAGTTTAATCAAAAAACCATTTGCACTGTTCTCCAAAGCTCCAAAAAAGGATCTGTCCTATCAACAGGTTTAGCTAAAATAAATTACTTGTAAACTTTTATACAAGGCTATTTGTCAGACATTGTTTGAAATAACAAAAAGGGCAACTGTAGTGGCTCAGGCCTGTAAATCCTAGCACTCTGGGAGGCCAAGGCAGGAGGATGGCTTAGGCTCAGGAGCTTGAGACCAGCCTGAGCAAAGCAAGACTCTTGTCTCTATTAAGAATAGAAAAATTAGCTATATGTGGTATGGCATGAACTTGTAATCCCACCTACTCAGGAGACTGAAGCTAAGGATTGCTTGAACCCCTAAGTTGAAAGCTGCTGTGATTTAGGCTGAACCCATGGCAATCTAACCCAGGTAAAAGATATCTGTTTCCAAAAAAGATAAAATAAAAATTTAAAAAACAAAAATAGCAAAAAAGTAAAATTATCTAATGAAAGAGACTAGTTGAATAAAAACAATGCAATCTTTCAAATGATCATATGGGAGGGTCCTTTTTTTTTTTTTTTTCTCTCTCTGCTACACATTGAAAGAGTTGCTTTGTGCCACACATTAACCATACACAAACAATAACGAAAGCTGATGAGCAAAAAAGTATGGAAGCATACTTTTCATCATATCCAGCACACAGATACGCAAAAGTCTTCTCAAAATCAGCCCCAGACCAGATACCCCTGAACCTAGAAAGACAGCTAGCCATGAAAACAGCAGATTATAAACAACAACAAAAATACTGTGATCTCTTTCTGTGATGAATATACACAGACATATGCTTAGAGAGAAAATCTAAATGGATAGATACCCAGATGTTAACCGTGATACTTCTGAGTGTTGAGATTACAGGTGCTATTTATTTTTTTGCTTACTTTCAGTATTCTCTGAAATTTCCCAAGTAAAGTGCTATTTGCAAAAACTAATGTGTATAATTCCAACTAACAAACTCTAAGCTTTCTGCAAGGACGCTAACAAAATACTCAAAGCATATCCAAAAATACCCTCCCAAATAGAACTCTTTGTGAGCTCAGCATCCTAGAGGACTCCAGAACTGCCATGGTACCTTTAAGGAGGCTTGAGTGCTGCTTTTATTTATATGATCTTAAGCTAGTCACTTACCATTTCTGAGACCACTTTCTCTACCTATAAAAAGGAGCTAATACTTCCTTTTCTAAATCAAAGAACTTTTGAAAAGATCGAATGAAATAAAGTGATATATTGTGAACTGCAAAGTACTAAATATTATTATTTAAACATTTAAAAAAAACAAGATGCTTACTGCCAGAACCAAATTCTTCAGAAAACACTACTATCTATTCTATAAATAAATCAGTTCTACTGTTGTTTTTATAAGCCACATCTCATAAGTACCTAGTTTTCCTGAGTCTTAGATATTTCTTCCAAATTCCCACTATAGCTGTCAGCCATTTTATTTTCTTATTCCTAGTTACCTAGAAACAATAAAAATGTAACAATGAACAAACCAAAAAGTAACAACAACAACAAAAGGTACCAACAAGAAAAGATACAAATCACACTGAACTCAAAAGCCTCAGCAAGAACCCAGGAGCAGCATGTTGATGGAGTTCACCAGGAGAAACCCAAGGTTAAGCTATGGACTAGCCACTAAGCACTACTGCAATCAACAGGGATTACAAGAGAGTCTTTGAAGAAAAAGACAATAAAATCACCCAGGAGAAAACAGCACAGGAAAAGAAAGCAGTATTTCAAAACAATTATATGAAATACTTTAAAACTACACTACACTATAGTGTTTCATAAATGTTTTTAAATACTGTTCATAAAAATGATGACATAAAATAAAAACCACCTAAATGTGGCATTTGACAAAAACAAGTTATGGAGATTCAATCCAACCATGAATAAACTGGCAGATTTACTTGCCTTTATCTGAAATAAAAACAAATAAATTACACCACAAAGATCAAAATTAAGTAGCTATTTCTTGAAAACAAAGAAACAGAAAATGACAACAGAATTTACTGACACACTTATTCTTTTAAAAGTATGGTTTCTCTTCCCACTATTTACTGCACTGAAATGATGATGAACTTCTTCCCTCCCACTGTTCCTCCTGTAAGTTAAAATGGCAATATAACTTGGTTTGAGTTTTAGTCCAAAAAACATTTGTTTAAGAAAAAAAAGTACCGTACTTTAAGAGGAGCTGCACAAAGCTGTCAGATTTTTAACTACCAAGATTATCTGGCCATTATACTCTCCTACTCTTAAGTTCCTAAAAATGATAAAATGTTCTCCCCACACTCTTACAAATATCATATATGAGTATTCATTCTCCTAATGAAAAATTAAACCTTTCATAAACAAATGTGCACAGAAAACTCATTTTGATACAAATAACTCACAATCTAGTTTTCACTGACAATTATCTTAAAAGTGTTGCAGCTTGTACTATTCTTACAAGAGATACAAATCTATCTATTCTTCCCAACTGATCTTTGCAGATTCCTTGTAGATTTAAAAGGACTCACTAAAAGGACCCTGAGAAAAATAAGTATTAATATAATCCACAGCAAAATCAAGTCTGAGCTGTGAACTAAGATAAGAAAAAAGTCATTGTGTTAACTCAAAGCTTCATGGTTGGAAGTATTGTATTTTCATTTAAAATTTCAGTGAAGTCTAAGTTTTTTCTTCTTACTCTGATTTTTCCTATCTTATTAGGAATGTATGATATTTACCTCCAAAAATCACAAACAAAAACCCTCAGAAAATATCGTTTCCAAAAGGAGTACCTTCCAAACCTACTGCAAATTATATATACACATTCTCAAATAACCATGGTAGGCGTTCTTGAGATCTCCTCCTCCACCCCCCAAAAAAAGAACAGCAACTTTAACCACAATGAAGTACTAAGCAATTTATCATAGCTCCTCAAAGTCCCAGGCACACAAATAACATACCAACATGTCAAAATAGTTATTATAATTTGAAAAATTATAAAATGGGAACATAAAAGTAGAAAACAACTCCTCTGGAAAAACTCAAGTCGATTTTGGAGAAAGCAAAAGAGACCAATTTTAAAAAAGTAACATTTCTCCCAAGTGTTTGGTATTTATCTGATACTGGCTCATTTTTGTAAAGAGAAACTTTATCTGACAAGACTCACACCAGGGATCTGATCTATCTCCAAAGGCACTTTCTTAAAATGGTAAAGAACAAAGAAGGAAATCTCTCAGCATGTGCTTTCCATAGTTGTTTCTTTGGACAACATCAAGAGTGACAATATAGTCCACACAAGCTTTTCAGCTTTATTCTACCTACCATCCATGTATAACAGAATAGCTATCAATCAAAAAAACTCCTGAGAAATTAAATATTAGAAGGCAAAGCTCACAGCAACATAGTGACTATTTTAACAGAGAAATTATAGAAAGACATGTATTTTAAAGTTGTGTGCTTTTTTTATTACAAGGGAGCTAATTATCTCCAAATACTCAAATACTCCTAAGGCTTTCTCATTTCAGTCAATAGTTTGAAATTGAAAAATAATTAGACTATTCTAAATATGCTCTCCCTTAAATAAATCTGTAACTCTAAGTAAATTGAAAAAGAATGACACTCTAACATACAAATCTTGGAACTGCAAAGTTATTAGGAAAAAGATCTTTCAGTGAGGCTTTTCTAGAGGAAAAACTCTCCACAAACAAATCTGGCGTTTGGTTGCTAGAAGCCGTCGTTTCATTATAAAGGAGGAAAAATAAACAATTTTTATTAATTATAAAACAAAGACTGTCCCCTAAGATTTACAACTGTGTATCCCAACCTCCACTTTGACAGAAATGTCAGTTTTTCGGGTCAAGATAAAGCCAGCTGCTTGGTTCACACACAGGAAGCCACAGTGAAGGGAATACTGCGTTCAGAGGCTGGAAATAATACGCGTTATTTAAGAACTGCTTGCTACTAAACCAAAATTATTCAAGCGGAGACCCATTTGTCACAATCCAATCATAAGGGTTCCACCTCCCTCCCCCAAATGCTTGTGTAGTGGTGTATCTGCTTCGGTAAAGAAGCCATCATCAGGTAAAGACTGGGGTAAGAGAAAAAGCGGGGAAAGGGGGCACCCTTTCATCTAATTTCGCGAGGCATGAGTAATTGGTACAGTTGAGAGGAACGGAGGAACGTTCTATTTATTGGGGGGTTAGAGTAGGATGAGAGGAGAATTTCGTTCAAATCAACATGGCCAGCAAGATGTCCCTACAAACAAAAGGCAACAGGGGGATATAAACACGAACCATTCACCTCCATCAGCTATAGCATCGCCATCATGGTGTGTGCAGAGGACCCCCAAAGGCTCCGCTCATCGTCCACACCAGCTAAAGCAAGCGAAGGGAGAGGCAGCTGCATCTCACCACCCACCACCGCTTCCAAATACACACTCTTAGAGGGGGTTTCTCCCTCTGGTTCCCCGGAATCACAGAGGAAGACTAACGTCCCGCCCAGACAGATTCCCCCCACTACCCCTCACCAACCCCAACGCCTGCCTGGAGCTCGCTAAACTTTACTGGAGCTTTCCCGTACATCCCCACCCCATCTCCCCAGGATCGCGCCTCCCACAAGCGGGGTACCCCGGGCGCCTCCTGACAGGCGGGCAACTGGGGAAAGCCGAGTCCGGGGCGGGGGCGGTAAGGATCCACGGAGGGGCGGGGCGGCCGGAGCCAAGTTCCCGGGGGTCTGAGGAAAGGGCCTGACAGGAGCCCGGGACCGCAGAGGAGGAAGAGGAAGCGGCGACGGGGAGCTTTCCCAATCCCCCCGACAAGACACCCTGCCCCCAGCCCCAGCTCCCCATGGGGGGGAGGCTGCCCAGAAGGTGAGGCGGCCGAGCCCGGGGGACAGCAGCAGCCCCTACTTCCCCACTCCCTATCTCTTCTTCCTCCACCCCCGCCAGAGGCGCCCACAACAATAACACGCCGGGGACGACCCGTCAGCGCCCCCGAGGCACCCGGGGCCCGCGGCCCGCCGCAGCCGGGCCCCCTCTGCTGGGGCCAGGAGCGCCTCTCTTCCTGCAACTCCAGGCCCGGGTGCAGTCAGACCCGAGCGGCCCCCCAGGGTCAAACCCATCCCCCCCGGCACCAGCGGCGCCGTCTCCGCGGCCGAATATTAGAAGTGAATTCGAGCTGCGCTTTACCTTTAGTTCCGCACTGTCCGCCATCTTGCGTCTGTCAGCGCAAGCGCAGTGAACCTCTCTGGGGGCCGCCGCTAGACCCTCCCCTGTGGCTGCCCTGACCCCGCCCCTCCCCGCCTCTCCACCTTCCCGGCCCGCCCCTGGCCTCCACCCCACTCCGGACGCTCGGAGCCCCGCCCCGGCCACGCACAGTAACGAGACATGCACGTACCATTTAAATAATGGCGCCAAGCGGCGAGGTTTGACAGTTATTCCTCGCTTGGCCTTCCTGCCCTCCATTCTCTCCCGGCCCAGCGCCCCCTGGAAAGGGCCGGAGCAAAGACGCTGGCCTGAGCCCCGCCCCTCCGCAACCGGCGGGACACTAATGCGGAGCTTCAATACCTACAGTCACAGAAACAAAATTTCCCCTCCCCCAATCTGCAAGGCTTTTAGAGCACCTGCTACCTGCGAGGCTACCATTGGGCTAAAAATAACAATCCATTACATTTAAGGAGCACTTGATGAAGCGTTTCTAGGTTTATTGGCTCAGACACTACTCTTGATAAAGCAGAGGGGTAGGCAAGTGAGAGATTATAATTCCTATGGCATAGATCCACAAATGAAATCTCAGGAAAATAATTTGCCCAAACAAGTATTTAACAGGGTGACCTAAAACAAAATTTTGAAGACGTCCATTCGTTAACATTTTTATTTCAACAAGTATTTATTTGGTGAACATCGGCTGGCTCTGTACTATGTGTAAAGTAGATATAAATTGGGAAATTAGACAAGGTCCCCACCCTTCTGTAATTCTCCAATGGGGGAACAGACAAGTGAACTAAAAAGATACAATTACATGGTAATGAGTACCAGAAAGGAGCAAAGGTCGAGCGAGAGAGATGGTTTGATAAATGCATTTAATCCTAAAAGGGTTTTCTCCACTAAATTGACATTTAAGTGGACTTGATGGAAGGATTATTTCATTCCTTTTCCTATCTATAATATTAAAAGCTTCCCCAAACCTCACTTTTTGTTGATCAGCCTTGCCTCAACAAGGAAAAATTAAAGCTATCAGACATTAACTCCCTTATCTTCTCACCATCAAAACAACTCTATCTCCATAGCAACAGTTGAGTTACTATGAATGAGATGTCCCTGTGCCTATGAAGGCCAGACTCTCCACCAGTGACCCGGATTCCCTTCACTCTCACATTCCTAAAGGATTTTACTGCTACAATTACTTCCCCTCCAGCATCATTAGTGTTTTTCCTCTCAGTTGAATTCCTCTTATTAGCATATGAACATACTGAAATTCCTCCATCTAAAATAAAGTCCTCTCCATTCCAAAATCACTTCCAGCAACCGTCCTATTCTGTGCTACCTTCTGTACATAAATTCCCAGAGAGGCTTTTCAAGATCTCTGCAGGGCTTGTTCACACTTCCTCACTTAAAGTTCACTTCTCACCTTACCCTGATCCAGCTTTGGCTTCTAATACTATGATCGTTTACCAAGAATATTAATAATCTTGTTTCCAAAGTCAATTCTCAATTCTCTATTCATATCTAAATAGACCTCTCAGCAGAATTACAGACAATTGACATTCTTCCTTTCTCTTGAAACACTTTACCCCCTTAACTTCCCTCCACATCACACTGCAATTACATTCCTGTTTCCTCACTGGACTTTTCTTATTCAATACTGGTTGCTTTCTCCTTTTTGGCTTAATCTTTAAATGTTGGGTCACCTAAGGCTCAGTTTTTATCTTCTCTTTCTGTTCAGTTCTCAACCTACGTGAGAGTATAACCAAAACTAAGAGCATAGGTGCTACTCTCAGCTACCCTGATTCTGGGTTTCTAGACTCAACACATCATTCATAGGTTATAGTGTCCTCATGATCATGCATTTCATTGTTTTTGTCTTTTCAGCTGAAAAGAGACCATTTGATACTCAACAAGTGGTGGTATGCAAACATTTAAAACTTTGTGAGAAGATATAGCACACCAGGGAAACTACTATTTTGTTCTTTTGTTTTTGTTTTGAGACAGTCTTGCTCTGTTACCCAGGCTAGAGTGTGGCATCATCATAGCACACTGCAACTTCAAACTCCAGAGCTTAAGTGATTCTCCTCCCTCAGCCTCCTGAGTAGCTGGGAGTATAGGTGCAGCACCATGCCTGATTAATCTTTCTGATTTTTGTAGAAACAGAGTCTAGCTATGTTGCCCAGGCTGGTCTCAATCTCCTGGCCTCAAGCAATCCTCATGCCTTGACCTCCTAAAGTGCTGAGGTTATAGGGATGAGCCACTGCACCTGGCCAGAAACTATTAATATTACTATCAGGAAAATAATACCAAAAGTTTGGATTACGCTTGTTAGCTGGGATTGCCATAAACTGAACCAACTAAAATTAAATAGACCAAAGAATTAACAAGATGAGAAATCTACCTGTTTTAACGAAGTAGCCAGTTTGTTAACATTTTGCAACTCAGTTTCTGCAATACCTGATGTATTTATCTACATGCAACAAATTTGAGCAACTGCACAAATTTCTCCCTGTTTAGTTAGTAGGTAGCAATCCTATCATCTAGCATACTAGGTATGGTTTAAATTAAAGCAGAAAATGCTAACTCTGTAAAAGAGACCATTATTACAATTTGAACAAATAGTTGCATTAGGGATGTTGCTAAATTTACCCACTAGGTGGACTAAAAGCTTTCTTGGGTCTCTGCTCCTCCCATTTGACGGACAGCCTCATCTTCTCATGCAGCAGCATTCGTGTCCCTGAGACACCACCGTGAAAAGTGAAGGCTGGAGTAAATAGATTTGGCCATATTGGGCACCTGCTCACTAGAGTTGTTTTCAATTCTGGCAAGTGGATATTGTCACTACCAATAATTCCTTCGCTGGCTCAGCGCCTGTGGCTCAACGGGCAAGGCGCCAGCCACATACACCTGAGCTGCAGGTTTGAATCCAGCCTGGGCCCGCCAAACAACAATGATGGCTGCAGCCAAAAAACGGCCTGGCGTTGTGGCGGGCGCCTGTAGTCCCACCTACTTGGGAGGTGGAGGCAAGAGACTCGCTTGAGCCCAGGAATTGGAGGTTGCTGTGAGCTGTGATGCCACACACTCTATCCAGGGTGACAGCTTGAGGTTCTGTCTCAAAATAATAATAATAATAATAATAATTCCTTCGTTGACCTCAACTACAGGGTCTCCATGTTCCAGTATTATTTCACCAATGGCAAGTTCCAAAGCATGGTCAAGGCTGAGAACAGGAAGCTTGGCATCAGTGGAAATCTCATTAAGTATCTTCTATGAGTACGATCCAAAATCAAATGGGGTGATGCTGGCACTGATTATGTCATGGAATCCACTGGTGTCTTCATTTCTTTGAGAAGGCTGAGTCTCACTAAGAGGGACAGCCAAGGGGTTCATCATCTCTTCCCCCTCTGCTGATGCCCCCAGGTTTGCAATGGGTGTGAACCATGAAAAAGACAAAAACAACCTCACAATCATCAGCAATGCCTCCTGCAACACCAACTAGTTAGTGCCCCATCCAAGGTCATCCAGATACTTTGGCATTGTGGAGGTCCTCATGATAGCAGTCCATGGCTATCACTGCCACCCAGAAGACTGGAAATGTCCCCTCTGGGAAGCTGTGGCATGATGGCCACAGCAGGCTATTAGTAGTTAAGTTTTGTTCTGGAAACAGAACATCATCCCAAGCACTTCCAAGGCTGTGGCTAAGATCTTCTCTAAGCTGAACAGAAAGGTCACTGGTATGGCCTTCTGTGTCCATACATGACTGCTAACATGCCAGTTGTAGACTTTATCTGCCATCTGGAAAGACTCACCAAATATGATGACACAAGAAGGTGGTAAAGTAAGTATCAGAGGACCCCCTCAAGGGCATCCTGGGCTTTACTAAGCATCAGATTGTCTCCTCCCACCTTAACAGTGACACTCACTCTGCTACCTTCAATGCTGGCATTGCCCTCAAGGAACACTTTATCATGCTCATTACCTGGTATGACAATGAATTTGACTACAGCAACAGGGTGCCTTATGGTCCTTATGGCCTCCAATGTGGACTATGAAGTAAGACCCCTGGACTACCAGCTCTAGTGAAAGCATGAGAGGAAGAGAGAGGCCTTCAGCTTCTGGGCTTCTGGGGAGTCCCTGTCCCACTCAGTTCCCCCCACACTGAGCATCTCCCCTTAATACTGTTTCCACTGCAGACCTTTTAAAGAATGGGAGGGGCCTAGGGAGTACCAATTAGTCATGTGCCATCAATAATGTCCCTTATACTCAGCCAAAATAAAAAAGGCTCCCTCAGGTCCTATAAAGATTTGGGTTTGATTGACATGCTACACTTTATCAAGTTACCCACAAAAAATACTGATTGTGAAATTGTGAATTGATAGTATTATTCTGCCAAGTGAAAGAGGTGAGCAAGGAAAAATGAAGAAGAGTAAGTATTGTGGTAGTCTTGTTCTGACAGTCTGGGGAAGAGCCTTCCACAGCATGAAGACAGCAGCTTCTTATCTTGGTTTGCAGTTTGAATATCTCTTGTCATGGCACCAAACGTTCTGGTGAAATCTCTGTGTGGCTCTACACGAGGCATGAGAATCATCCCTTGAAGTTTATATTGAGTTGCTCAGCTTAGCAGTTGTTGTTCTTAGTGGAGTGTTGTAGCCAGATGTTGATGGAAACTAGAAGAATTTAGGATCCAGTCTAGGCTCTAGGTAGATAAGAAAAACTCAAAAATAGTGAACAGGGCTACAACCTAATAACAACTGTACAATAGTTTCCTTCTGAAATATAATTTTTCTCTCTCTACAGTCACTCCTGTTTCTACTGAAGATAATCATGGTTAAACTAATCTGTTTGTGATAAGTTTAGTCTCAAACTTGGCCTGAATATTTATATAAGTGCATCAAGAATAACCACATAGGCTCCTTTTATATTTTCTTTGCTGATAATTTTACTGAGGAATCTCATTTTAGACTGTTAAAAACCTCTTGATGCTAGAAAGTTAAACCTAGGCAAACATCAGACTTTGCCTCCAATATTTAATATCTGAAGATTTCTGGGCCTGCCAGGAGGTGACAACTTTGTATTCACTGACTGTAAAGCTGTAAATTCTTGAAAATAGGCATTCTGTACACATTTTAAAATGTGACATTTCAGTCAAAGCCTTGGTAATATAACTAATGTTTTCAATTATATCCTGTTAAAAAGAACAGATTCTTACTGAACGTATGCAAATAATGATATTGTCATAAAAATAAGAATACTTGTGATAGTTGTCAAATTTTAGAGGAATCAAGTAGGGAGAAAAAAAAAGTTTCAATTTTTTTTTTGACAAATATATGCCTTACCAAATTGCTTTAAGCTATTAGTACCTTGAAATTTTTTTAGAAGGTCCTTAAATCTTGAAAAGAAAAATTAAAGAAGCAACAGTATTTCAAATAAAGAAGCTACAAAGACATCCTTGATTTTTCCTTTTCATTCACCACCCCCATGCAATCCATGAGCCAGTGCACCTGACTGTATCCTGAAACGCACCCAGCCAGTCACTTCTCTGCCTCTCCACCACCATCACCCACTGTTGCTCGCTTTTGCACCCATTCCAATCTGCCAGTCTTGAGCCTGGACTACTGGAAAAGCAACTCAAATGAAAGCGCCACGTTATGACTTCTGAGGCCCTTCTCAGACCTGGTGGTAGGTTAAAAATATATACAGTTGACCCTAGAACAGCACTATGGATCCACTTACATGAGACTTTTCTTTTTTTTTTTTTTTTTTTTTTTTTTGAGACAGAGCCTCAAGCTGTCACCCTGGATAGAGTGCTGTGGCATCACAGATCACAGCAACCTCCAATTCCTGGGCTCAAGCGAGTCTCTCGCCTCCGCCTCCTAAGTAGCTGGGACTGCAGGCACCCGCTACAACGCCCGGCCATTTTTTGATTGCAGCCGTCATTGTTGTTTGGCAGGCCCAGGCTGGATTTGAACCCGCCAGCTCAGGTGTATGTGGCTGGCGCCTTAGCCCGCTGAGCCACAGGCGGCTAGCCACATGAGACTTGTCGGCCATCTCCAAAAGCAACCCCTTCTCTTCCTCCTGCTCAGTCAGCCTACCCAACATGAAGATAATGGAGATGAAGACCATTTATGATGATTCCCTTCTTCTTAATGAATGGTGAATATATTGGCTTTTCTTTATGATTTTTTTTTTTTGCAGTTTTTGGCCGGGGCTGGGTTTGAACCCGCCACCTCCAGCATATGGGGCCAGTGCCCTACTCCTTTGAGCCACAGGCGCTGCCCTCTTTATGATTCTTTAAACAACATTTTCTTTTCTCTAGCTTATTTTAATGTAAGGATACAATATATGACATATATAACACGCTAAATGTGTTTATTGACTATTTACGTTATGACAAAGTGACTGGCCAAGAGTAGGCTTTTAGTAAGTTTGGGGGAGTCCAAAATTATGGGAGGAGGGGCCTGTCGCTCATCAAGCAGGGCGCCGGCCCCATATACCACGGGTGGAGGGTTCAAGTCCAGCCTCAGCTGAACTGCAAAAAAAAAAATAATTATGGGAGGATTTCCTACTACATAGGGCGTTGACACCTCTAAGTCTTGCATTGTGCAAGAGTCAACTATACTTGGATTTTGTCACTGATTTCTAGCACAGAGTTCTAAAACACTTGGAATTTCCTAATAAGACTCTCTTTGGTTATTCACAACAAGCCCCTTTCAATCTTACCTGTGTTTATTTTAATGAGGTGATTCAGATTGGGGCCTCTAGAGAGCTTCAGGGTGGATGCTGGTCATCACAGAAATTAGAAGGTAGGAACTTTCAGCATCACCCACCCTGCCATCACCTCCAGGGAAAGGAGGGGGCTGGAGATTGAGTTATAAAAACTCTTCTAGATATGGAAGCGGTTCTGGGTTGGTGAGCACATGGGAGGACTAGAGTAAAGGGCTGTGAGAGGGTATGGAAGTTCTGCACAACCTCCCTCCATACCTTGCCCTATGCATCTCTTTCTTAGGGGAGTTTCTGAGTTGTATCCTTTATAATAAACTGGTAAATGTAAGTAAAATGGTGTCCCAAGTTTTGTGAGTCACCTAGTGAATTACCAAAACTGAGGAAGGAATAATAGGAAACTTTGAATTTATAGGTGGTCAGTCAGAAGTACAAGTGGCCCAAGGGACTTGGAACTGGTATCTAAAGTAGGGGTCTTGTGGGACTAATGCTTTGACTAATGCTTTCACTTGTGGGGTTTGCACTAACTCCTGGATATAGTGTCAGAATTTAGTTGAATTGAGCCAGGCAGGGTGGCTCACCCCTGTAATCCTATGGAAGACTGAGGCAGGTGGATTGCTTGAGCTCAGTTCAAGACCAACCTGAGCAAGAGCAAGATCCCATCTCTATTGAAAATAGAAAAACTAGCCAGGCATGGTGTCCAATGAGTGTAGTCCCTGCTACTTGGCAGGCGGAGGCAAGAGGATTGCTGTAGCCCATAAGTTTGAGGTTGCTGTGATCTATGACACAATGGCACTCTACCCAAGACAACAAAGTGAGACTCTGTCTCCAAAAAAAAAAAAGAAAAAAAAGAATTAAACTGAATTGTAGGATATCCAGTTGCTATCAAAGAATTGGAGAGCAAGTATGGAAAGTTACATGTATTTGGTGTGAGAAAGAACATCAGAGGCACCTTTTTCTATAAAAGCAATTAATTATATTTTAAAACTGTTGCTATAAATACAAATGTAATCTGAGTTGATTATACTTAATTATTTCTTCTTATTTTAAAAGATTCAAAGCATTTTCATGGGCCCCTAAAACTATTGTGGTCTTTACCCAGCACATAAAAAATAACTCAAAATCAATCACAGACCTAAATTTTAAAAATTAAAATCACATGAATATTAGAAGAAAATTTAAAAGTAAATCTTTATGACTTCACGTTAGACATAGTCTTCTTAGATGTGGATCATATATACCTTGTTGGTAGGAATGGTGCAGCAGCTATGAAAAATAATTTGGCAGCTCCTTTGAAAACAAATGTACTTACCCAGGAAGTCAGCAATTGCCCTCTTGGGTGAAGAAATAAAGATTTTTTTTCTTTTTTTAGACAGAGTTGCCCTGTCATCCAGGTAAAGTGCAGTAGCATCATCATAGCGGACTGCAACCTCAAACTCTAGTGCTCAAGCAATCCTCCTCCCTCAGCCTCCCAAGTAATTGGGACTACATGAACTTGCCATGATACCTGGCTAAATATTATATTTTTAGTAGAGACAGTGACTCTGTCTTGCTCAGACTGGTCTTGAACTCCTGAGCTCAAGCAATCCTCCCACCTCAGTCTCCCAGAGTGGTAGGATTACAGGCGTGAGCCACTGTGCCCAGCCATGGCACTCTATCCTAGGAGACAGCTTGAGGCTCTGTCTCAAAAAAAAAAAAAAAAAAAAGGACTAGCATAATTACAAGAGGGACTTTACCTAACAATGCAATCAGTGTAACTTAATTCTTTGTTCTCTCAATGAATCCCTAACAATAAAAAATAAAAAATACTGGATGAACTTGAAATATATTCTTCTCAGTAAAGTATCGCAACAATGGAAAAATGAATATCCAATGAACTCCATACTAACATGAAATCAATATGTAAATAATTACATGTTCCTAAGAACAATAAAACACTATTATAGTCCAGTCTGGGGTAGAGGGAACCGGGAGGGGGAAAGAAGGAGGATGTACGGCAGAAGAAGGGAGGGTGAGAGGTGGAATCTCACCTACTGTGCACATTGTGAGGGTGTATAACATGGAACTGTACCCTGGAAGTGAGAAAAATGTAACCTAAATATTGTACCCTCATATTAATTTGAATAAAGTTTAAAAAAATAAAAAATAAAAATAAATAAATAAATAATGTTGATTAAAAAAACAGAACATTATTCAGCAATCAAAAAGAATACACTGGCGGTGCCTGTAGCGGAGTGGGTAGGGCGCCAGCCCCATATACCGAGAGTGGCAGGTTCAAACCCAGCCCCAGCCAAACTGCAACAAGAAAATAGCCGGACGTTGCAGTGGGCGCTTATAGTCCTAGCTACTCAGAAGGCTGAGGCAACAGAATCGCCTAAGCCCAGGAGTTGGAGGTTGCTGTGACCTGTGTGACACCACAGCACTCTACCAAGGGCAATAAAGTGAGACTGTCTCTACCAAAAAAAAAAAAAAAAAAAAGAATATACACAACTATGAGCTACAACACCATCGCACTCTACCCAGGGCAACATAGTGAGACTCTGTCTCAAAAAAAAAAAAAAATTAATTAATTAATTTTTTAAAAAGACTCTATTGCACCTATTGCTAATCTAGAGCATATTCTGCTTCCTTTTGCAGTTGGCACACTAAGTTCTTACTGGTAGATTGGTAGAGTGGTCCCCTCTCCAGGTGTGAGCAATCACTTGGAACAAAATTAAGGTGGTTGGCATGGAAGTCTGGGGACCCCATGCCTGTCTTCCTTCCCCTGAAGAGCTGGATTCCTTGTGAAAAATTGTTACAAGGCAGTACCTACCTAATGTAACTAACATACTATGCACATCCGTTTTACCTGCAATTATTACACTTTTGGGGAATAATTGATCTTACTTCCAGGGAGAGGTTACCAGGATGAGAATTTGCCAGAACAATGGATAGGACAAGGAGGTGCAGAGTTTCCCCCATGTTCTACTGACTTAACACTCCTTGACTTCTACCTCTGGGGGACCTTGAAGGATGTGCTATACCATAAAAACTAGCTATACTGATGGAACTTGGGTAGAAATTGAAATGGCATGCCCAGTGATACAAGTGTACACTTTGGTCAACATTGCTCAAGCAGTAGTTCACTATAATCAGAAGTGTCTGGACATTGATAATAACTACTTTGAACAACTCTTATAATTACAGAAGTCAAACATGACTTATAGTCATATTTTGTTATATATTGTATGTATTATTATGATTTTATTTATTTATTTTTTATTTTATCTTCTTTGAGACAGAGCCTCAAGCTGTCACCCTGGATAGAGCGCTGTGGCATCACAGCTCACAGCAACCTCCATTTCCTGGGCTCAAGCGAGTCTCTTGCCCTTCCTCCCAGCTGGGACTACAGGCGCCTGCCACAACGCCCGGCCATTTTTGGTTGCAGCTGTCATTGTTGTTTGGTGGGCCTGGGCTGGATTCGAACCCGCCAGCTCAGGTGTACGTGGCTGGAGCCTTAGCCTGTTGAGCCACAGGCGCCAAGCCTGAATTTTATGATTTTAATACAGTTTTTTTCTTTTCTTTTCTTTTTTAGAGACAAAGTCTTACTTTGTTGCCCTTGGTAGAGTGCCATGGCATCACTGCTCACCACAACCTTCACCTCTTGGGCTTAGGTGATTCTCTTGCCTCTGCCTCCTGAGTAGCTGGAACTTGGAACTACAGGCGCTGGCCACAAAACCCGAATTTTTTTTGTTGCACTTGGCTGGGGCCAGGTTCAAACCCGCCACCGTTAATATATGGGGCCAGTGCCCTACTCACTGAGCCACAGGCACCACCCACATTTTTTCTTTTCTTAAAATGTATATGCATTCGTTTGGCACTCACCTTTGTATGGATTGCAACCAGTGAATAATGAATTTTAAAAAGGTAGCTTAAAATGGTAGCAAAACTTTATGAACTCTCTAGCCCAACAATAGTCTTAGAGACAACAGTTTACCTCACCAGATGGAACCCTGCTCCCTGTATGTAGAGACTAGAGCCAACTTCACTCACGTTTATGGTGTTTGTTTGTTCTAACCTATCTGAGAGTTACCTGAAAAATTGTCACAAGGCAGTTATCTCTATTTTGCCTAACCTGGAAACCATTATAGAAAAGCAGACATTGCTCAAAATACTGTGAAGCAGACAAACTGCAATTGCCTAGTGCCAAAGAGTACAGTTAATATATACAATAGCTCACCTAAAAAGCCCGGAAGTAAAGCTAGAGAGAGAGGGTTGGCACCTGTAGCACAGCGGTTATGGTGCCAGACACATACATTGTGGCTAGTGGGTTCAAACTCAGCCCAGGCCAGCTAAACCAACAATGACAACTACAACAAAAAAATAGCCGGGCGTTGTGGCGGGTGCCTATAGTCCCAGCTACTTGGGAGGCTGAAACAAGAGAATCACTTAAGCCCAAGAATTTGAGGTTGCTGTGAGCTGTTCGAATCCAGCCTGGGCCCACCAAACAACAATGACAGCTGCAACCAAAACTCTACCTAGGGCAACATAGTGAGACTTTGTCTCAAAAAAAAAAAAAAGGAAATAATGAAATAGAAATTAAGACATTTCAAGGTAAACAAAAGCTAAGAGAGTGTATTAGTAATAAACCTGCCCTATAAAGAATGACAAAACTTTCAGATAAGTACATTTATATCAGTTCAGTGTTAAAATACAGTGAGTTAAAGTAAAAAAAAAAAAAGAGGCTCGGTGCCTGTGGCTCAAGCGGCTAAGGCGCCAGCCACGTACACCTGAGCTGGCGGGTTCAAATCCAGCCCGGGCCCGCCAAACAACAATGACGGCTACAACCAAAAAATGGCCGGGCCTTGTGGCGGGCGCCCTGTAGTCGCAGCTACTTGGGAGGCAGAGGCAGGAGACTCGCTTGAGCCCAGGAATTGAAGGTTGCTGTGAGCTGTGATGCCACAGCACACTATCCAGGGTGACAGCATGAGGCTCTGTCTCAAAGAAAAAAAAAATGCCAAAACTATTCCTTTGGGCTAAAATAAAAAGATACTAGGCAATTACTCAAATCCATGTGAAGAAATAAAGAACAATGGTAGAAGTAACTACTTAAATAAATATGAATAATTATTAACATCTCTCTCATTTTTTTTTTTTTGAGACAGTCTCAAGCTTTTGCCCTGGATAGAATGCTGTTGGTGTCATAGCTCACAGCAACCTCCAACTCTTAGGCTCAAGCGATCCTCTTACCTCAATTTTTCTATTTTTAGTAGAGATGATGTCTTGCTCTTGCTCAGGCTGGTTTCGAACCTGTGAGCTCAAACAATCCACCTGCCTTGGACTCCCAGACTATAACATCTCCATTTTTTTCTATATGATTTAAAAAGAAAATACATGGGTGGCTCCTATGGCTCAAGGGGTAGGGCACTGGCCTCATATGCCAGAGGTGGTGGGTTCAAACCCATCCCCAGCCAAAAACTGCAAAAAAAAAAAAAAGAAAGAAAAGAAAAGAAAAAAGAAAATATGTAAAATATTAATAAAGCTATGTTAATGGGGATGAAATATATAAACATGCATGCAATCTGCGATAATAACAACATAAGGAGGAAGGACAGAGATGTGTAAGAGCAGAGTGTTTTACATTATTAAAATTTAGTTAGTAACTTTCGAAGTAAGTTGTGATAAGTTTGAAATATTAATTGTAATTCCCAAGATAACCACTAAGAAAATCACTAAAATATGTGCATATAAAAGGAAAGAAGGGAATCAAATGGAATACCACCAAAAAGAAAGAAATCAACCAAATACAAAAAATGTAGCAATGGAAAAAATTGAGGAAGGAAAAAACATATAAAATATATTAAAAAGTAGTTAAATGTGGGCGGCGCCTGTGGCTCAGTCAGTAAAGCCTTGGCCCCATATACTGAGGGTGGCAGGTTCAAACCCAGCCCTAGCCAAACTACAGCAAAATAATAGCCAGGTGTTGTGGCAGGTGCCTGTGGTCCCAGCTACTTGGGAGGCTGAGACAAGAGAATCACCTAAGCCCAGGAGTTGGAGGTTGCTGTGAGCTGTGTGACCCCACAGCACTCTACTGAGGGCGATAAAGTGAGACTCTGTCTCTACAAAAAAAATAGTTAAATGGCAGAAGGAAATAGCTTATTATCGGTGATTAATTTAAATTACTAGTAAATAGACTAGGCACCTGTGGCTCAACGGGCTAAGGCGCCAGCCATGTACAACTGAGCTGGCGGGTTCAAATCCAGCCCGGGCCTGTCAAACAACAATGACGGGTGCAACCAAAAAATGGCCAGGCATTGTGGCAGGCGCCTGTAGTCCCAGCTACTTGGGAGGCGGAGGCAGGAGACTCGCTTGAGCCCAGGAACTGGAGGTTGCTGTGAGCTGTGATGCCATAGTACTCTATCCAGGGTGACAGCTTGAGGCTCTGTCTCAAAAAAAAA
>CAUYON010161333.1:0-14537 GCA_963573935.1 Arctocebus calabarensis
GGATAATGATCTAACTTATGTCAGATACTTGTTTCATCATCTTAGTACACATTATTTTCATGTCAATTCACATTAATCTACATAGACCTGCCATTAAGAAAGAATTGAATTGTTGTAAAACAAACATCTGTGACTGGCTAGAGAAACTTTGCCATGTCTTTGTGGTTGTGGTACAGTTTGGATGCCTTTGGCATTTTAGAGGGATGAGGGATTGTATGTAAAGTCATAGAACCAATACAGAGGGATACTACCTTGGTTTCCCTTGAAAAGGCAGGGCATTTCCAAGAATTAAAAACAGCTTTGAGGTCATATGAGAGTTTCAAGGAATTCTCTATTGAGTTGAAGTGAGGCTGTGTAACGTTATGGAATTTTTCACCATGAGGAAGTCTGTTCATGGAACACAAGCCTCCAGAGATGGGTGTGATGGTCGGTCTTTCTGGTATGTAGCCTTAGGCCTGATAATGAGTTACTACAGAGGATACTTGTGGAAGTGTTGGGGGTTGCACACAACCTCCCAACCCATCTCTTCCTACATAACATCATTGCAATGCAAAAAAATCTCCTCCCTTCAGAGCTTAAAGCACATTTACCAAAATCAGTCCCATACTTTTTCAAACTCCAATCAGGTTACTGTTAAATGCTTTGAGAAATAACTTGGACTGCTATCAGGATGATTTGCTTCTTCTCCCTTCCCCACAAAGGAGTAGAGATACTTGACAGACAGAAATACACTTTTATGGAGAGCCCTCATAGATAGGCTGTCAGGGGTGGGAAGTACCTGGCATTTGATAAGTTGTGACATTGAGTATCCATGGCTTATCTGAGTGAAAGTGCTGTGAGCATGAGCACACCAATAATGTTGATGGGTGTGATGACTTTGGTGAAAATGTCTCTGTGACCACATCAAAACACCAAACTCTCTATTTTTGAGAAACTTTACTCAGGAAAATATATTCCAGGTCCCTCTATGTAAATATAAAAGAGATAAAGTCTCCATCTTTTTAAGGCTGCATAGTATTCCATGGTGTATATATACCACACTTTTTTTTTTTTTTAATCTATTCATGGATCAATAGGCAATTGGGTCTTTCCTTGACTTGGCTATTATGAATTGAGTTGCAATGAATGTTCTGGTACAAATATCATTTTTGGCAAGTGATTTTTGGTCTTAGTACCACTATGTTATGAAAGATAGAACAGAACTATACCACAGGATAAAGGAGAAAAATTGGCTGTGAGGGGGAGGTTTGATAGACAGAGCGTAAAAGGAAAACCCACATCTATTGATAATAGTGCAAGGGTGCAAGTCAAATCTGTCTAGTGTAGAACATAAAAATATTAACTGAATAATCAAGTAAATAAGGCAAAAGCTACGTCGAGAGGTTTGATATAAACACAAGTGATTGTATATAAAAATATCAACACACTGTACCCTACTTATGCATAATGTATTCATGATCTATGTGTATTTGACTACATAAAAGAATAATAGAAATAAAAATGGGGAGAAATCAAGACAACTACTTTCACAATGTGAAAAATCAGAGCAGATCAACTGCCCCAAGGCATTTCAAAGGTGATATGTCAGAAAATATTGTTCACAAAGAAACTACTGAAATGTGAGAAATAGAATTCAGAATATGGATGGCCCAGAGGATGACTGGAATGGAGAAAAAGATGGAAGTACAAAGCCAAAAGAAAAGTTCAGAATTTGTCTCAAGAAATCAGTGCATAAAAAGACTAATTTACCAAGAATATGGGATAGTCAGGAAAGATATAGCAGAGCTTAAGGGATTGAAAATGCATTAGAAGATGTTCAAAATGCAGTAGAGATCCTTAAAAATGGAAATGAATGGGGGGGAATTAATATCTTAGAAAATGAAGATAAAACTTTTCGACTACCCCAAGCATCCAAAGAGGCAGATAAAAGAACAAGAACAGAATATTCTCTGAGAGATTTATGAAATCATTCCAATGAGAAAGGATACCTGAGGAGGGTGAGGTCTAGAAGAACAGATCTACTCAAGAAGACCACAAGCATACACCTGCAGAATCCTCACCTGATGGACCTGCCGACCACTAGCCAAGTTCTGAAGAGGGGACCCAGAGATGAAAAAAACAACACACACACAGACACACTGGGTAATGGATTCAGCTAGGCTGAAACTGAGACCCCACTTATTTTTTCTTCACGCTTTTATACTCTCACAGGGACAAAGGTCATTTAAGTTTCTCTTATTTGGTATTCTCTTTCTCCTTGGAAAGTGCAGTGTTGTTTACCTTGAAACTGCCAAGCTATTTATCTCTAGTCCAATCATCTGGACTTCTTACTCCCTCTTCTAGCTCTTGCCAGTTTCTTCTTAGAAAAGGTCAAACCTCGGCCATTGCAGGGGCAAAAGCGGGGGTGGGTGGGAGTCCCTTGCTGCTTCCCACATGTTTCCCTCCCTTATTTGTTTTAATACAAGCTTAAGTGTGCCTGTCTTATGTTGTCCCCTGTGAATAGATCTAGCTTACCCATCATTGGATACCTCAAGTTCATCAAGAAGGTCTTGTCTTAGGTTCCTTAGACTGTCAGGAGGATCTTAACTGTCATTGGCTGCCAGTTAGCATTAGACAGTGTGAGGGGGATGCTCCATTCTATCCTGCAACTTCAATCTTAATATCTCTTGAGGATTTAATCTCAACAAGAAGCACAGGAAGCATACCACCAAGGGAGCATGGCTAATATTATAATCAAAACAATGACAGCTACAGCTAGTTCCATGAGAACATGCCAAATAGTATCAAGAGGAGAGGAAACATAATGTTTATATTGGTCAAATAACACACTAGCTGGTTTTTCAGGATCAAAAGATAAATGTTGAATCACTAACTGTGTTATTTCTGAATGTAATCTGTTCAAATTGAGCAAATCATTCAAACCCAATCAAATCCCCTCAAGGTGGTGCTTGACACAGTCACAGGGATCTTCAGGTGGAATCCAAATAAGTTTAGTAAGATAAATTTGTTTATAGGACCAATGACATTGCAAATTTGTTTTTAGTCTTAATGACTGCAGCTGATCGCCTAAAGCATCTATTGTTTCAAACAAGAGATGTAATTTCTGAACTATCTTTAAATCAATTCTCTCTTGTGTTGAAAAAGTTTGGGAAACATTTAATGTGATGTTATTCACGAAACCTACAGTTTGTATGCCTTGTATAAGAGCTAAATAAACTGCAGGAGTGGAAGCCAAAGCAGAAACCAAAGCTGTAATGTCTAAAATTATAAGACCAAGTGCTCTGGGCTGGTGCACAAGAAAGCCCTTTAACTGCTGGAAGGTGGCTAAACCAGAATCAGGGGACCATTCTTGGGTCAAATTTACAGGTAGTTACACAAAAGTGGGTTGATATAAGAGGAAAACAATGTCATCCCCTTGTAAGGGGTCAATACAATGGGTGATATTACAGTTAGAACAATTCACATTGAAATAAGTAATATTGATACTGCTGTGATCGTGACACCCTTAGACTGGTTAATCTTTATTTTTTTTTAATTTATTATTTTTTGTGTGTGTGGAGACAGAGTCTCACTCTATCACACTTGGTGGAGTGCTGTGGAGTCACAGCTCACAGCAACCTCCAGCTCTTGGGCTTAAGCGATTCTCTTGCCTCAGCCTCCCAAATAGCTGGGACTACAGGCGCCCACCACAGCGCCCAGCTAATTTTTGATGCAGTCCGGCCGGGGCTGGGTTTGAACTCGCAGCCCTTGGTATATGGGGTCGGCACCCTACTCGCTGAGCCACAGGCGCCGCCCTGGTTAACCTTTAAAGGCATGTTCCACTCAGTAAGACAAGTAGTCCTGTCAGTTACATTCAGTAGTTTATGCCCCATATCAGACCTTCTGCTGAAGCACCCATCGTCCACATAAACATCGGTGTCATTCAATGTAGTAGCGTTGTAACAGGTCTTTACTCACTGAGTCCCATTGTCCACTGTAATGTTATCAGCACGGAGGCAGAGAGGATGGCCAACAAGGTACTCAGTATAGTTGGAAACATAGGAAGTGCCAGTAAGGTTGTTGACCACAATGAAGCAATTCCCCCATGGGCGAAGATGCAGCAGATTAGGTTCCAGGACATGTGCCATGTCTTGAGGTAGGACAAGAGCCTAATGCAACCTACCGTAGACAGGAAGGAACAACTTCAATGGCAGCAGGCACACTGGCACCAGCATGATGAAGCAGATGCTCCAGGAGCCACCAGGCACCGCCATCAGAACTCTGTGGACAAACACAAACCAAGCCATTATCAGTTTTCAATTGCTTGGGGCATCCATGGCAGCAAAGCAGTGAAAACAAAGATTGATAATTTGAGAGTAAGATTCCCCTGTCAAAGCAGATGCAAAAAGAAAGCCAGAAAAAGTATCGATGGTAACATAAACATATTGTAACTTGCCAAAAGATGGGATGTGGGTAACATCCATTTTCCATAGTATATTAGAAATAAGGCTTCGAGGTTTTACTCCCAAATGAGGTACATGGAGAAATTCTAGACACGAGGGGCACTGTTTAACAATCTGTCTAGCCTTCCTCACATTGTAATTTAAACATTTTTCTAAGGCTCTGGCTGTTTTGTTGATGAAGAGCATGAGAGGTGGTAGCTTCTTGGAAGGCAGTGGCCACAAATTGGGTGGTGGCTTCTACCATGGAATAATTGGTCTTTACCTGAAATAAGACCTCAGCAAGGCAGTATGAGCTGGAATATGGCCAATAAAAAATGGAGATTGATGGGTTTGAATGTGGTGTTGGAGATTGAGAAATAAAATTTATACCTCAGAAGTATGGGTCTGAATGAGGGGAACAGTTTCCAAGCATAATAATGCTTGAACTATGTAAACACTATAAGTGTACAAATTAAAGGGAATAGAATGACAACTATGAAATACTGCAACAAGCTCACAATTCCACAATCTGTGCAGAAGTGGCAGGTGTCATAAGTCAGGTTAACTTACCATCAATAGAATATGCACATTTTCCATGAGAAGAACCATCAGTTCTTCTACTAAGGCTGCATCAGGAATTATGGAAGTACGTGCAACTTTAGGGAATAAAAGTGTGTGATGATGGACAAACTCAATCAACTTATGAGATGGCAAATGAGTATGAATTTGCCCAGGAAAATTAGCTAAAGCTAAATTCCAAGGATCTGATGTGTGATATAACCACTGTATCTGATCCATAGTAAAGGGAATTCTAATTTCAGGAGGGTCTAGTCCAAAATGCTTATGAGCCTCTTTCCTACCCTTTGTAATAAGTTTGGATAAAAGTACATCATAGGCTGTCAATGCTCATAAAGGGGATATGGCCAAATGTATCCAATAAAGTGGCCTATCTTGCAATGAGAACCCTGTAGGGAAATTATGTGAAGGTAAAATACATAAACTCCAAGGTTAATCATAATCTGTATAAGTCAGTGGTTGGGCTGTAATTGCCTATTCAATCCTTTCTAATACCTTATTGGCCTCTGGGGAAAGTTTATGAGGAGAGGAAGAGTCAGGTGGTCCCTGAAGGATGTTAAACAATGGGAGTAACTCTTGTGAAGATAGGCTTAAGTGAGGGCTTAGCTAGTTAAGTACTCCTAATAACTTTTGAAAATCATTAAGTTTTTAAGTTGCTGCATTGAATGAGTAATTTTAGGGGGAAAATTTTGTGTGGGATGGGGGTGTAACCAAGAATTGAACAGAGAGCCTTTCATTATATTTTTCAGGGGCTCTTAGCAGGCCATTCAACTTCAATACCTGTTCAAGTGAGGCATAGGCTCATAATAAATCACATTCTTTCAGGGCAGCCAATAAAATATCATCCATATAGTGTACCATATATACATGAGGATATTAAATTCTAATTGGCTCAATGGCTTTCTGAACAAATTTTTGACACAAAGTACGGCTATGTGCCATGTCTTGAGGTAGGACAAGCCATTGATAACTTTTCATTAGTTTTTTAAAATTTGTTGAAGAGACACAGAATGCAAAACTTTGACAATCAAGAGGGTATAGTAAAAAAAAAAAAAAAACAATCTTTTAAATCTATCACAAGAAGAAACCATCCCCAAGGAATAGCTAAAGGCTTAGGAAGTCCAGGCTGCAGAGGTCCGTTAACTACCATGGTCTCATTTACAGCCCTCAAGTTTTGTAATAGTCATCATTTGCCAGATTTCTTCTTGATAACAAAAATGGGAGTATTCCACGGAGAGGAAGAAGGTTCTAAATGTCCAGCCACCAGTTGCTCCTGCACAAAAGTGATAGCATCTTGAATCCTTTCTGTGGCAAGATGTATTTCTACACAGATGTATTTTCAAGCCAAGAGATAGGTTCTGCATGTGGTGCAGTATGATCAGCAGCCCATACTAAAAAGAGCCCAAACCTACATGACCAGAGTTAATGGGGTCTCAAATGTCTTGATCATTTTTTTCCAAAACGCTATGTAGGTAACAAACCTTGATTAAGTAACTGATAAGTAACAATGTCATTTTGGCTAACAAGGAAAGTGCCCATAGCTTTTAGTATATCCCTGCCCCACAGATTTACAGGTAAACTGGGCAATATATATGGTTGGAACCATCTAGCATGACCTTCTACATCTTCCCATTTTAGGATATTGGAGCTTTGCTAAGTCCCCTGAGCTCCACTAACACCTTGTAAATGTGTTGAACTAGGCTGTTTGGGCCAAGAAGTGGGCCACTGACAAAGGAAGATGATAGAGGCATCCTTCCCTGTATCCAGTGGCCCAGAAAAAGATTTACTATTGATTTTTAATTCCATTTTTGGGCGATCTGTAGTAATCGGCTGCACCCAATATATATCAGAAGATCCAAAGCCCCCCTGTCCTCTGTGGGAAGCTTTAACCTGGGAACCAGAAGTGACTAATGGTAATAATACTAACTGAGCAATGCAAGTATTGGCATTGATAACTTGCACAGAGTGTGGTGCAGAGGCCATTATCTGAATTTCTCTGGTATAGTCTGCATAGAGTCCCTTCAAAGTTATACTGCTACGACCTAAAAGGAGAACCACAGTTCCTGAAGGGTAAAGGCTCAAAAATCTGGGTGTGTAACAATTGAACTCCCATTTCAGGGGTCAATATGAGGTGGGCGGTGGAACAGAGGTCCAATCTTGAGCTACCTGTGGTTGCACAGTAGAGGTCACAAATGGATTGTTTGTGGAAGTTGGTGATGTTTGGGGAGGCAGAGGGGAGTATTGCTGCAGAGTCCTGTAACATTGAATTTTCAGGGCATGGGGCTGGCCCCTCCATCCATTTCCTTGTCCTGGTGTAAGGGGTTTATCTGAAATATCTGTTTTCAAGCGACACTTGTTAGCCAGAGGAGTTCTCCGTTTACACCTAGAGCAGAGTCCAGGACCTCTGATTTACATTGAGATCCAGACTGCTCTCTTTGGGGACAGTTTTTTGCTAGATGTCCAATGACTTGACTTTGAAAACAATGAGCACTGTCTTTCTTTCTTTTGTGTAAAAATTCTTGTACAGTAATACTTCTCATAGTTGCAGCCATAACAATACCTTGCATGGTTTCTGGTGTAATGTCTGCACAGAGCTTAACATATTCACAGGGGTCTACTTTATCTTTCCAGAGTCTAATAGCTGCCTTACAAGCAGAATTAGCTTTTTCAAATGCCAACTTCTTTACCAATATGGGGTCAGCCTAAGTACTTTTAGTGACTCTTGAAGAAGCCGTCAACAGGCGATCACCAAAATTTTGAAGTTTCATTAGGTCCTTTTGTAATATTAGACATGGACACTTCTCCCTTAACTGTATTAGGCAAATGGCACCAGGTACCTAAGGTTTGAGCATTAAGCTGGGCATAAGTCCCTAGTCATAATTCAGTTGCTGACTGTTGGCATGTGGCCCTCCCTTACCAACATTTCCCATGTACCAGGGGCACCAGCACAGCTATTGAGTTGAGCCACACCACAACAGCGTTTATGCTAATAGGATTTCCATAAAAGATAACCTCCACTGGACAAGCATGCTTTAGCTATATGCTTCTAATCTGAGGGAGTCATGGCATCCAAGGCTAAGGAAACTAAATGTGCCTGTGGATAAGGGGCCATAGGGCCGTAAGAAGAACAGGCTAGGTTTATCTCTTTCAAAGAGGAGATAATTTTTTAATTGGAATCACTCGATGACTGTGCACTGGTCCATGAGGACCCGCATCCTCATATGCAGGATAATATTCCTCATAACCTTTTACGGTCTCTCCACATTTGTGAGTAAAAGATAAAGACCTTTGTTAAAGGGGACGTATATTATGCAGAAGGCATTTTTACTGAAGTTATGACCATTAAGTCAATAGAATTGTCAGATAAGTCTAAAAGATCAGGTGGAGTTGGATCCAAACCAGCAGCTTCTGAGGGAGAGACTGAGGGAGCACACTGAACAGGTTTATGTGGCTCCACATAAAAGAGTCATCCAAGAGTCCGACAAAGAAGTTGCACCTCCTCGAAAAGAGTACATACCGCCCCCAAAACAGAATCCAAATCAGGCTTCACAAGGTGCAGAAGGTTCCTTTGCAGCCAGAAAAGCCATAGGATATTCCTCAGGCTCAGTCGTGCACCCCGGGTCCACCAAGTCCTCTCCAGAAACTGGGGGATCTCCCTGCTCTATAGGGGAAGAAAGGACCTGTGAAGCAGTTTCAGTTTGTGTTCGTATTCACTCACTTTCATGATGAGGATCAAGACAATGTCATACTAGTGCCCATAAACTAAAAACATCTATTGGTACTTTATCTGGACCATGGGCAGAATAATAATCATGAAGTTTCGAGCCCACCTTCGATCAAGTATCTAAATTCACAGTCTCTTCTGGGAAGCATGGACACACATGCTCTACAAAATGTAAAAACTTATGTATCTGATCTTGGTTAACTTTAGTGCCTCATTGGCGAAGCATTTGCTTTAACAGTTGGATAAAGAGGTTATGGCTAGATCCCGCCCCCATCTTTAAATTTAAAATATCCCACCACACTTAGTGAACTTAGGATGCTTCTCCCACTGGTCGGTGCTCTTTGCGGTGGTCCCCTGCGTGTTCCCTCATGCCTCAGATCCCTTCGTGGTCGCCAGTTTTTCGGACCTGCTAGCCAGGTTCTGAGGAGGGGGTGCCGGGATGAAAAATAAAAAAGACACACACATACGCAAGGTAATGGACTCAGCCAGGCTGAGACTGAGACCCCACTTATTTTTTTTCTTCCGAGTTTTTATACTCTCACAGGGAAAAAGGTCATTTAATGTTCTCTTTTGTGGCATTCTCTTACTCTTTGGGCACTGCTGTACTGTTTACCTTGAAACTGTCATGCTATTTATCTCTAGTTCTGATCACCTAGACTTCTTACTTCCTGTTCTGGCTCTTGCCAGTTTCTGCTTAGAAAAGGTCAAACCTTGGCCATTTCAGGGGCAAAAGTGGGGAGAGTCCCCCGCGGCTTCCCACACTTACTAAGGTATGTCAGCTCTTGGGAATTCATAAACTTAACTTCCTGGAACATGGAAACTTCCATGTTTGGGGATATCCTGTAGCTCTGTAGGGGCTGGAATGGCATCATCCACTCAATTCAAACTGGCCAATGAGAAGGGTACCTGTGGGGTGGAACTTTTTTACTAATACAAAGGGAAAGACCAAGCCAGGCAGGGAGCATGGCAATTTGGAATTCTTCTATGCTATAAGCTCCTGGCTGGTGAATAAAGCCCTTGCTCTTGTAAATGTGGTGTTTGGGTGCTCTTTCTCTCTGTAGGGTCTTATCTTCCTGCAACACCCCCAAATCAGATATTTATACTATAGAAATTCTTGAAGGAGAAAAAGATGGTCACTTAGGCACAAATTCTTTACTCCAAAACATTATAGAGGAGAACTTCCAAGTATTGTTAGAGACGCAGAAACTAAGATATTAGTTTCAGAACCCCAGCATCACACTATCCAAACAAAGCATCTCCTAGACACATTGTAATTAATGTCACCAATGTTAGAATCAAAGTAGAAATCCTCCAAGTAGCATCCCATAAGACGAGTATTACCTATAAAGGAAAAAATTACCAGGAAAACCTGGTAAAATTTCAGCTAAAATTTGTAAAGCCAGAGGAAAAGAATTATTGACTTTTAACAAATTTCATATCTGAATCTGATGTTTTGCTACATTGAGTTTCTTTTGTGATGAAGAAATAAAATGCTTTAATGATAGCCAAATGTTGCTGAAATTTGCCATTCCTTGACTAGCGCAGGAGGAAATACTCAGGCACATTTTTTCACAGCAAGAAGCACAATGGTTAAACACCAAAGGAAATACACCCAGAAATTTGAGAACAAATCCTAGAATCCACGTTAGTGGAAAAGATAAAAGTAAGCTCTGTACCTCTGAAAAGTGAGATAACCAAAATACAATCACACATATCAATTCTCTCCATAAAGTAAAATTGTTTTAATTTTCCTTTAAAGAGTCACAGGTTGGCTGAATGTATACAAAAACATAGGACAAATATTTTTTATCTCTAAGGAACTCACTCACACAAAAATAAAGCAAAACTCCGTGTTATTGGACAGGCAAATGTAATGCATCAAATAGAATGGAGAAAAAAAGCTGAATTTCAATCATATTTGCCTATAAAATTACATTTCAACCAACAAAAATAAGGAAAGGATGGATGGACACTATTTGATATGGGAAAAACACAACATGAAAATATTTCAATAACATTTATGCCCCCTGTATGCCCGCTATAAATTCTCCTTAATTTATAAAATGAGCCTTATCTTCTCTCAATAATATGATGTCTTCCTGCACTGTTAATAGTTGGAGATTTTAAAACATGATTAGTAATACTGGACAGATTTTCCAAGCAAAATTAAAAAAGGAAATAAAGGAATTAATTATGATCCTAGAACAAATGGATTTTTTTTTTTTGAGTCACATACAAATAGATCATGAATAGATTTGTGCCTTTTTGGCATTCAATGTGTTGATTATTTGTACAAATTAGGAGTGCTTACATCTTACTACTTAATATCTTTCACCCCATTTTCTTAATCAAGGTGTTAAGAAATTTATGTTCAATACTTGATGGATTAGTCTTGTACCCTTGCAAAATGCTCCCTATTTGTGGTCCCTCTACTATCACTTCCTCCACTGAGCCATCCCCACCATTCCCTTCCTGTTCCCCTTCTCTCCTCCATCATGAGCTATATTTGCCATTCATCTCTCACATGAAAGTGTGAGTGATTATAAATTGGTTTTACAATAGTACTGCGTACATTGGATTTTTTTTGCATTTCTGACCAACTTTACTAAGAATATTCTCCAGTTCCATCATGGAAACATAAAAGAGGCAAAGTCTCCATCTTTTATTAATGCTGCATAGTACTCCATGGTGTACATTTACAGTAATTTATTAATCCATTCATGGGTTGATTGGTACTTGGGCTTCCTACATGACTTGGCAATTATGAATTGAGCTGCAATGAATAATCTGGAGCAAATGGCTCTGTTGCAAAGATATTCTTGTTCTTTTGGATAACACCTAGTGGTGGAATTATAGGCCAATTCCTTCACGTGTTTTCCCTGTACTTTCTCCAAGAATCCTTATAGTTTCATATCTTAATTTTAAGTCTTTATCCAACAAGAACCAATTTTTGTTACAGGTGAATTTAGCTCATTTAATAATCTTGGATTATTTTAGAAGCCATTCCTCTTCACTTAGTTTATTATTTCTTTTGTCATTGCTCTCCTCTTTTAATCTTACTTTTAGATAATTAATAAAATATAATTTACCTATAAATAAACATCTCAAATATTTCTGTCAAATGACCAAAAATTATTAAACATTCTGTCAAATAACCTAAAATTCAATATATTTTTAAGCAATAGTATAGTAGCATCTCATTTTCTGAAACTCTACAGAATAAAGAAAATGAGTTGAACCAAAAATATGATTGCTGAAATAAGGTAACTACAGATATTTTTTAGGATTTGTAAACATAAAATTTGTAGTATCTCTCATCCTTCATGTTATAATTCTTTGGTAGATGATCAATTATAATTAGGAGGTTGCTTATATAATGAAGATTGTTAATGAGTTGACCTTGATGGAGAGATAGAAGATTTATAAGCTATCATGGGTACTGGAAACTATGGGTTTCCTACAGGTAGCAGCTTAGGTAAATGTGGCTCATTGCCTGTTAATGCAGGATATGTTGTTGGAAAAGTAGTAGGCTATACCATCAGTCCAAAATAATAGTTCAGCATGGGACATATAATGTCATATTGAGAATCTGTAGTTGTGAGATAATTTACAATCTGTCCATTCACTTGAGCATAGCTGCTAAATGAGTGTGTGTGAAAATTGGTCAATTGATTTAAAATAGAATGTTGCTCTGTTGTAATTTGTTCTGATGATCTAACTAAAGTTGACGATGGAGGAGGAAAATCACTTCTGGTTGGTTCCTTTGTATCAGGAATTATTTGCCTGAAATGAAGATTCTTTATTGAGGCTCATTTATATTTGTACATTTACATTTGTAGAGTTTCTTCAGTAGTGCCAGAAACTAACCCGGAATTATAATCTATATTATCATCGTGCTGTAAGTTGCTTCTTATTGAAATCTTGAGTTGAAGAATGAGGTGATAGAGAAGAATTTTTATTCTGACTCTTCTTATTATTTGTACTAAAAGTTAAGGACAGCCACATTTAAAATTTGGATTGTGGTAGAACTATAACTAAAAGAAAAGAAGTTAATTTAGTGACATCATTCAGCGTAGAACAAATAAGTATAACTGATAAAAATCTCAAATTATAATTACATTTCATAAAAGGAATGTCATCAGATAATGTATGTACACTAATGACAGATCTTTGGTTTTTTTCTTCTCTTTTTAGACAGAGTCTCACTTTATAGTCCTGAGTAGTGGGCCATGGCTTCATATCTCACAGCAACCTCAACCTATATGGTACCAAGGATCCACTTGCCTCAGCATCTCAAGTTGTCAGGACTATAATTGCCTACCACAACAGCTATTTTTACAAACAGGACCTCACTCTTGCTCAAGCTAGTCTAAAACTTCTAAGCTCAAGCAATCTATCCACTTCAGACTTCCAGAGTGCTAGGATTACAGGTGACAACCATAGTGCATGGCCTACCAATGATTATTTTTAACAGTGTACTTGCTGAGTAACAAACATTCAAATAGTTATGTCCACAAATGACAGCAGCTTATATATTGATAATAGCACTAAATATCAATTCATTAAGTGAATTTAGTAAATTTATTTGGAGTTAACTCATCAAATTCAAGGTTGTTAACAAATTTTTCAAAAGTCTGAAATATATAATAGTTTGTTATGAATGAGTTGACAGTTATAACATAAGAATTCATATCATTTTAGAAGTCTTACATTTGTATGCATACTAACATAATTATATTTATGTGTATATATGTACACACACTGAGATAAAGTTCAAATATAAAATTATGTCTGAGAGCATACATTTTTCTTCTACAGGTAGTACTTATATATTTTTAGTACCTAGTTTAGCAGAGGCTTCTTTTTCTTCTACCAGAAACTCAGGTAGAGAAGCAGATCTTTGAAAAATGTGTCAATTTTTACTAAATCCATAAAGATTAAGCTGTCAAACTATACTTTGCATACTTCTCATCCCAAATATTCTTAAAGAGCCCTTTCTCTATAAAATTTCCTTCTTAAAGAGTTCTTCATTAATCACTATGGACCTTCCAGTCTCGTCCCACCAAATAGACTGAATTTTGTAACTACAAACCATTTTCCAGAGTATCCTGGGAAAAGTCAAACAAAGAAAATCCTCATCTTCATCTGGTTCAGAATCACAAGATGTAAAATGTGGTCTTTGTATGAAAGAATCTTTACACAGAGCCATAAAAGCCATTTCTTCAATCATTGAGCTGAGGTCTGGGTCCCCTGGAAAGGTATGATCATCCAATTGACATCTAAGAAAGGCTTCTGCAGAGACATTATCTTGTATTTTTGATCCATCTTCAGAGGAAACATCTTGAATTCCTGAAGAAACATGTGCCATCTCAAATAAATTTCTTTTCAGATACTGTTCTCATCTGCAGGTTATCAACCCACAGCATCAAATTCTATTTCAGAGGCCTATGATGGCAAGCTAATTGAGATCATGGTGATGCTTTCAGCCTGAGTGGGTGTGACATCACAAGATGAGTTTTGTATTACAGTAATAGGCACTCTATGGCCCATAGTGTTTCCCAACTACTATGTGATTTTATCAAGTTAAATAAAATAAAAACAATTTACATACTGTGATTTTTATAATCTAATTTCTGTAGAATGTTTCAAATAAGTTATTTTGTTATGGTCCTTGAACTCAGTGAATTTTACATACAAACATTTATGCCACTATGATCTTTTACATACCAAGATTTATGCCAGTATGACCAAAACATATAGTGAACAGACGCAAAAGGAAGGCTGTCTAAATGAGTATTAAAATCTTGGTAATAGGG
>CAUYON010161334.1:0-13198 GCA_963573935.1 Arctocebus calabarensis
TCTTACTTTTTCCATGGGAACTATATCAGGAGTATATTTGCTGCATATATCCCATATCAGCACTGAAAAGTCAGCTCTGTGTTTATCTAGACCAGCAGCAAGCCAGTTACTATCCAGAGGATTCCATGCGAGGGTATTGCATTGTCGTGCATGTTTTGGAACAAATTCTTTTCCTATCAAATCTTTGAATTTTGAGTTATGATCCTGACCAAGACTTGTAAGTACAACTCGACCATTTGCTTGTCCAACTGCTAGGAGACATTCAGGATCATAATTGAGATACCAAGCAACACATTTCATATATGGTGTGTCTGAATTTATTGACAGTAATGTCGCTGCAGAGTCTTCAGATAAACGTAAAGATCCAGCTTTGAGTTCTGAATTCACAGTAGATTCCACATGATAAAGACTTAGTTCTGAGTCACATACAACGAATCTATCAACCTGGTGGGGTGCCCACAAAATATCAGGTTTGGTTCCACTCATGTTTGTTGATGTGCTCAGAGTCCAGTCAGGTCCATTAACTGAAAATGTAAAAAATAAAAAAGGTATTAAAATATCAACAAAATATAATTTCTTTTCTTTTCTTTTTTTTTTTAAGAGACACAATCTCACTTTGTTGTCCTCGGTAGAGTGCTATAGCGTCACAGTTCACAGCAACCTTCAGCTCTTGGGCTAAATTTAGGAGGCAATTCTCTTGCCTCAGCTTCCTGAGTAGCTGGGACTATAGACGCCCGCCACAACACCCAGCTACTTTTTTGTTGCAGTTTGGCCAGGGCCAGGTTCAAACCCACCACTCTCGGTATAGGCAGCCGGTGCCCTACTCACTGAGCCACAACAAAATATAATTCTTAAGTTGAACAAACTATTTAGAAAAGTTGGGAAATGCCCTGTATAAGAACCCTCTTTTTCAATATATTTATATTTCTTATTTCCACCTGCTATGAATTCAAGAAAACATTTATTGTTACAAAGGAAGAAAGAAGATCAACCACTTCCTGTAATAAAATGAGCTGGTAGGAATATGAGAATCCCATACTGGCTTTATTTCCCATGGTCAGTTATCTTTATTACATTGTTATTAGTAACTTCAGTTTAACTTCAAAGTTATAATAACTTCAGTGTGGTTATTTATAAAGCAAATTTATAAGTAACATCCCTTTGAAGTGTGGAAAACTTAAAGCATTATGAATCATGTTCCTGAGCAATAGTTTAGAGCAGCACTGTCCAAAAGAACTTTCTGCAATGATAGAAATATTCTATATCCTTGTTGCCATTTGGCTCCTGGGCACTAGAAATGTGACTACTGAGAATTTTAATTTTAATATAAATTGCCACACATGGCCACCACAATGAACAGGGCAAATTTAAAGTACAATGCATACTAAGAGGTTTCTTCTTCAACTTTCAACAAGAAGCAGCCTTAAATGGCAGAATAAACATCATATTGTATTGAGCAAATGTGAGCTCTATTCCTAGCTCTGTGGTGTATTAGTTATATTCCTAGAAAAGGTCACTGTTGTATGTGGGAGATCTTTGTTTTCTCATCTATACAATATACCGATGTTGGTTTAAATTGGTTATTTCCCAAACCTCAGTCATATACCACCTGTGCTGTTAATATTTCTCTTTAAACTGACTCACTTTTCAAATCTGCAAATTGACTTTAATCTCATCATAAGGTCCATGCATGCTATGCTATGGTATGCTATGCTAATTGTATTTTTTTTTAACATACACTAAATAAACTAAAAATGCTTGATTGTGTTTTTAAATTCATCCTGTTTACAACCAGAAACAGACATACACTCTGGGAAAGTGAATCAAGAGATCATGAGAACCCCCTTCTGTTTTCAATTCTATAAACTGTGAATTTCAAAAATGAGATTTTTGAAAAAATAAAGTCTAGCAGTAGAAGCACAAACAAAAATAGCTCTATAGTTGAAAAGGTTTTAATAATAAAGGATGCCCACAAAAACTTAACCTGAGGCAGGCAAGAGGTAAGTCTTGATTCAAAACAAATGAACATACTTAAAATCTTCACTGCAATTGTTACCTGTACAACCAGGCTGTCAGTTCTTAGAAGGCAAAGCTATGGCTCACCTACCTTTCTATCCCTAGCACCAGGTACAGATCCTGGCAAAGACTCCTAATAAAGATAAATAAATAATTCAACTTCAACATAATTGCGTTACCTTTGGATCCCTTATAAAAGTTTCAATCAGAATTACCAGTCTAGTATTTCATAGACTGATAATTTAGAAAAGCAGGAAAAACATTTAAGAATTCTTACACTGGTTTTACTTCTCTAACATTTCTGAAGGCCAAGATCAATCATTTCAATTATATTCTCACTAGCAGCCTCAAGTTCTTCATTTCCTTGCCATTTTGGGTTTGCCTTTCCCAAACCCCAGATCAGCCTAATTATCTACTGCCTTGACGCCTCCACTCAGGCTGCCAAGTGCTGCCAGATTGAGGACAGTCTCAAGGTTCTGCAAACTGGTTCCATAATAAAATAAGGTATACTACATATGTGTTCTAGGGTGCTGGCTCAGGAATTCTTTTATTCATCTTTCCACTCTGGTCCTTTGGAAATTAAGCTTTATAGAATACCAAAGTGATTTTTTTCCCCTTAACTCCTAACTATACCAAAAAGGATCAGAGTAATCTTTTTACAACACAAACTTGACCAGGTTATCCAATGCCTGCTTAAAACCCTTAAAATGATTTTCCACCCCTCTTTTTATATAGAGTTCCAAATCTTTAATATAACCTACAAAACCCTAAATGCCTTTGGCATCTAACTAACTGTGCTGCCTCATGGCACGCAATTCTCCTTGCTAACCGTGCTCTAGCTACACGGTCCTTCTTTTCAGTTCCTGGAGTACATGCATTCCTCCTCCAACACTGCTCCTCCTCAGAGTAAAGCATCTTCCTTTCCTTCCTGGCCAAGTTAACACCTGCTCAACTTTGACATCAATCACGCTTTATCCATTTTCTATCCTATATCAGGTTACTTAGACAAAGTGTCATTAAACAATATGCTTTTATTTTAAAATCATCCATGTCTCTCTCTTCTACTGTATTATAAACTCCTTAACAGCAGGCAAAATAGCTTTTGTTTTCCATTGTACCTCTAGTCCCCAGCACAGTGCAAGGCACATAGTACATAGTTAACAAATATTTAAGTAAAGGTATGTGTTGAATGGTCTCATTGACACTTCTCACAACTGCTATCTCCAAGTTTTACCCTCTAATATTCCTAGTAGATGTTGGCTTCAGCCAAGATCAAAGAAACCATTGTCAGAACTGGTTTCAATGATGGGCAAGAGCCCCCAAATAAGCCGTACTAACAAGAATACTCTAATAGACTGTCTTTCATTTATTTTATTAACTACTGATTAGCACCTTCACTGATCTATGTTTCAGGTACTGTTACAAACACTGAGAACACAGGAGTGAACAGGGGCAGATAAGGTCCCTGGTTTAATAAAGACTACATTCTAGCAATAAAGTTAAGCCCAATTTTAAAAATTTATGAATGAGGAGGAAGAGAGCCACCTCATGTAACAGGAAGTAGCTAAGACAGCAAAGATAAGGAATACATACTACCAAGTAAGAATCCATCCTCCCTTCTCACAAACAGAGGAAACCTCTTAAAAGAGATATACTGACTTCTGGCCCATCTTCCCATCTCACTAAAAGATAAATTCTTAAACAAACATACTTTTTTTTTCTAGGCTTCCATTCCACAACCTTACACTTTATACAGTGGTTTGTGATAAGCAAACCTGATGCCATGTGGAAAAATCCAAAAACAGAAAGTGTTACTATAATTTTTAAAACTTTTGATTTATATAACTCTCAATGGAAAATTATCATTTCTTCTGATGTCATGCACTTAAAGTATTTATATTACCATCCACAAAATCTGATTATAATAATTTATATAGAATCACAGAAATAGAGAGTTTGAAAGAGACTAGCAAATTCTCATTTCAAGTGGGAATAAAGTGAACGCCAGATGTTTAAGTGGTTGTCCAACCTCTCTCGACTTACATCCTAGATTACTACATGGAGAAAAGACGGTCTCACCCCTGTCAACCTGGGTAGAGCACCAGGGCATCACAACTCAAAGCAACCTTAAACTCTTGGGCTCAAGTGATCCTTTTACCCCAGCCTCCCAAATAGCTGAGACTACAGGTGCCAGTGATAACAGCTGCCTAGTTTTTTTTTTTTTTTTTTAAGTAGAGACAGGGTCTCCCTCAGGCTGGTCTTAAACTCCTGAGCTCAGGTAATCCACCCACATAGGCCTACCAGAGTGCTGGGATTACAGGTGTGAACCACCATGCCCAGCCCAGCTACATAAATTTTTAGCTTACTAAGAAATAAGTAAAAAATTTCAAGGTGGTGACAGCAGATCATTGGGTTCTGTGCTACTGCACATGCTGCACCTTATGAAGTTAGCCCTACAGAGGTGAATCTAACCACTCTCTTAAGAAAAGTTATAAAAAAAAAAAAAGAAAAGTTATTCACAATCTAATACATACTATATAGATAGATCCCTGCAAATAAACCCTCATCCCTAGGAATCTGGTATAGAGCAAAACCTGAAGTCAGAAATCCTACAGTCACTCACTAGCTTAGACTGTAACAAATCTTTTAATACTCCAAAACCATAAAACTGAGACAGAAGCTATCCTATTCCCATCTCACAAAGTTGTGACAATTCACTGAAATAAGGCCCCTGCATCACATGGACGCTATTTTACCACTGTTTCCTTAATCAGCCATGGAAGTCAAAGTTTTTTCCAATGTTGGAGCCATTGAAAAATTGAATGTAGAAGGGAGTGGGGTTTGCAATAATTACGGCTTATACGCAAATTCTCACCTTCAAGTTTAACAAGTACTTATTTCCCATCCATGGTTTCTCAGCAAAAGAAAGGCATGTTGATTCCAAGTTCATCTCTGGAAAATGTGTAACCGCGCTGTCCAAAAGAAACACAGTGTTTAGCCCAATGATTTAAAAATTTCTAGCAGCCACATTAAAAAGTTAAAAGAAAGAGATGAAATTAAATTTAAAAATACGTTTTATTTAACCAAGATATCAAAAATATTATCCTTTCAAACGTCATCAATGGAAACTAGTGAGTTTTTTACATTTTGGGGTACCAAGTCCCAGACATCAAATGGGTATTTTACACTCACAGCACATCTTGATCCCACGAGGCTACTGGACAGTGAAGTCCAGGACATTACAGTAATACTAAGTGTACAAAGTATCCAATCACATGCTTTTAGTTGTTGTCTTCTACTTTTCTTACCATGGCAAATTAAGAGAGCAGTTTCAAGAAAATTCTTGCCACCACCATCTTCAAGGAGAGGCACTGCACGCTACCGAATTTCCCTTAAAATATAAGTTACACAAAAGGCCTGCAAAAGCAGTCATTTGCTAAGCAATTTAGCATAGCCCAAGGAATATGTGAGAGGCTTCATTCATCCTCCTAAGAAATTTTCATTATTCATATCTGAAGAGACCAAAGCTCACCAGGAACTAGGCAATTTAAGTATTTACTAGGGGACAAGTGCAACAGAGCATGTTACTATTCCGAATAAAGCACCCGTCTGGGGAGACTCCCACGCTGCAGACACCTGGCTGAGTCCGGCGTCGGAGACCGGGACACGGCTTCCGCACCACCCCGCCGCGGCCCCAGCGCCCCGGGAGGTCTCCGCGCGCCCTCGGGCCGCCCGCAGCCGCGGGGCTCCCGCCGAGGCCCGAGCGGCCAATCGGCGCGGTTACCATCCCACCGTGCGGGACGCGACGGCCCGCTGAGCCTCCTAGAGCCGCCTCTGCCCGGGCCTTTCAACTAGACTTTCACGGGCCCCTCGCGGGGGGTCTGCCGCGCTCCGGAGAGCCGTGACGCGGCCGGGCCGCACTCACCGACCTGAGGTGGCAGCGGTGGCAGTTCAGCCGCCGCACAGCCGCTTCCGGCCTGGGCGCCGCCCCTCTCGCCGCCGGAGCCAGGACGCGGGCAAGATGGCTGCCGTGGCGGCGCGGTCCGTGACCGGGACCACTGACTCGGCTGGGACCCACTACCCCTCCGCCACGCTTCGAGGACGCGCCACCGCGCCTCGGCCTCGGAAGAGGAGTTCCCCGCTTGTGAGCCCCGCCCTCCTCTCCCGGAGTCGCCCCGCCCCGAGGCGGGGTCACTGCCCGGGAAGCCCCGCCCTCCGTCTGAGCGCTTCTGCCCACTCCGCGGGCCCGGTCCCTGGGGCACGCGGGCGGGATCCCTGGGCTCTCTGGCTCCGACCGCTTTTCCCAGCCTCAAAGTCGCGTTTTCAAGCATGTTAACATACTTTAGCTCATCCGATCAGTTTTAATTTCTATTAAAATTAAATAGAATTTAATCAGAACAGGATATGCAGTAATAAGATCCAAGGTGTTTGATTCACGACGTATTCACTCATTGACACATTCCACAAATTTGTCTTGAGTACCTACCTACCTATTGTGTACCCAGCACCTTCCCGGGATGCTGGAGATACAGGAATGAGATAAAGGCTAAGGCACCAGCCACGTACACCTGAGCTGGCGGGTTTGAATCCAGCCTGGGCCTGCCAAACAACAATGACGGCTGCAACCAAAAAATGGCCGGGCGTTGTGGCGGGCGCCTGTGGTCCCAGCCACTTGGGAGGCAGAAGCAAGAGACTCGCTTGAGCCCAGGAATTGTAGGTTGCTGTGAGCTGTGATGCCACAGCACTCTATCCAGGGTGTCAGCTTGAGGCTCTGTCTCGGCAGGACGCAGGCAATAAGAGTGGTAGACTGTTGGGACTAACAGCTACCCGGGGATCAAGCAAAGCTTCTTTGAGGACCGCTAGGCTGAGCGGAGAAGAGTGTGGGAGTAGCCGAGGAAAGGCAACAGGGCTGGGACAGGAGCGAGGACATGCAGTGGAGAGTAGTAGAGCATGGATGGGTGAACAGGGACAGTGGGGAGAGATGCTGGGTTAGAAAGGCATCGGAAACCAGCCTAGGGGTTGGACGGACTTCTTCCTGAAAGCAATGAGGAGTCATTGAAGGATTTTAGTCAGGTGAGTGGAATGATCATATGTTTCTCAGAGAGGTGGCGGGATGGAGAACATGGATAAGGGCAGATAGAAACCCGCACTCTTCTCCGCTCAGCCTACCGGTCCTCAAAGAAGCTTTGCTTGATCTCGGGACACCAAGCGGGCGAACCTCCTGGGTAGCTGTTAGTCGCAACAGTCTACCACTCTTACTGCCTGCGTCCCGCCGCGACCACCTCTTTTTATCTCATTCCTGTATCTCCAGACTTCCGGCAAGGTGCTGGGTACACGCAGGTAGGTACTCAAGACAGTGATATGGAGAGTGGGGATAGGGAGAAGTGGGTGGCCTGGGCAATGGTTAGAAGGCACCATGAACAGAGCACGATGATTGAGATGATTGACCGAGAGAGTGCGCGGAAAGAGGATTCTAGGTTTCTGGCTTCCAAGACTGAGTGAAGGGTGCTGCACTCAAGTCTGACACTGAGGTGGTGTTCAGATGGCTGACGGTCTTCGCTTGTCTGTTCGTGCTTACAAGTGGGTGGTCTTGGGCTTGTGGTAGTGCTTGCTATAAATGGCATCATGACCTTAGTCCTGATGATCTTCAAGGAAGATGGTTTCAGTAGGAGACTGGGGAGACGACTGCCTTCTCATTCTTGCGATAGGAAGAGTGGAGACAAGAAATCACTGTATTACCGAGGGAAGACACCTCCACATTCATCACTTCAAACACTATCTTGCCAATCTTCTCAATGGCTTTGGCCTTGGCTCCAAATCACCACACAAAACCTCAGATCAATACAAGACTTTCCTTATATATTCCTACCCTTTCCCTTAGCACTCAGGATATAACTCTGCCTCCTACTTAGAAAGAAAAAGTAATTAGGTAGGAATTCCTGGCCTCCCACTCTCCTTCCCACCTTCCTCCTCCCCTCTGCCCACATATCCCATTCTTGTCTTCTGCTGGCAGTGGAGGAGGAGGAATCTGTATGTTTCTCCTTATTTGAGACCTTGCACCATCAATTTTCTCCTCTTCTATATTTCAACCTCTCCATTTCTACTAGTTCTTTACCTTCAACACATACTTGATTCATTCTTATTTCTCCTCAAAGGTGAGGAGTGTACTTGCTCTAATTAATCATACTTCTCCTGTTTCCCCTGAATTCACTCCAAGTCTTTATGCCCACCTAAACTGCCACTTGTCAAGGTCACTCATGACCTCCATACTGTCAGTTCCAATGGTGAAAGGTTTACCGTTGAAGCTTTTGACACTCCCGACTAATTCCTCTCTCTGGCAATACTTTGTTCACCACTCCCTCCTGATTTGTCTTCTGTCCCTAAGACTTTGATGTTCCCTGAACCTGGCAAGCATGCTGTTGCTCAGGGCCCCTGTACTAGCTGCTCCCTCTGCTTTCTCCCATCAGAAATCTGCATGTGGGCGGCTCCTGTGGCTCAGCTGGTAGGGCGCCGGCCCCATATACTGAAGGTGGCGGGTTCAAGCCCGGCCTCGGCCGAACTGCAAAAAAACAAAAAAATAGCCGGGCGCTGTGGCGGGCGCCTGTAGTCCCAGCTACTCGGGAGGCTGAGGCAAGAGAACCGCTTAAGCCTCAAGAGAATCGCTTAAGCCTAAGAGCTGGAGGTTGCTGTGAGCAGTGTGACACCACGGCACTCTACCCAGGGCGATAAAGTGAGACTCTGTCTCTACAAAAAAAAAAAAAAAAAGAAAGAAATCTGCATGCCTCATCCTCTGCTCACTTGTCACTTACTACATGTAAATGAGCTCTTCGTCATTCGGCTTTGTTTTTCTTCATAACATTTACCACAATTTCATAAATATACTCATTCTTTACTTGCCTATAGCTGTCTTTTTCTAGAATATGTGCTCCAAATTTCCATTTTTTTTTCCATTCTGTCCTTTTTCTTCTTAGTAAGAGAATATACTTCTATACCCAAGTTTAAGCAGGGAACTTGGTGACCCAGTTAGAGATGACATTGTTGGGCCTCCCTTTCATATAAAAAAGTTGTGCTCTTGAGATTTAGTAGAAGTGGATCATGTCCCCAAGAAGGGAAGCTGCTTGCTACATACTTCCTCTTCCCTCTTCCTGCTCTTTGACAAATAGCAAAAAGATATACGGACTGGAAACAAAAGCCAAGTGTTAAGGAAGATGAAGCTGTCCTATTACCCTAATTTCCAGATTAATTGCAGGGAGCTGAGGCACCTTCTTCTTTGGATCAACCACAGATTTCTGGACTGTTATATGAGAGAATATAAGCTTTGTTCTTTTAAAAGTCATAGTTAGCCAGGCCTGTAATCACAGCAGATTACAGAGTGAGTCATGCCTGTAATCATAGCACTTCGGGAGTCAGAGGCAGAAGGATCACTTGAGACCAGGAGTTTTAGACCAGCCAGAGCAATATAGTAGACCCCATCTCCTCATAAAAATTAAAAACTTAGCTAAGCATGATAGCATGCACCTGTAGTCCTAGACACTTGGGAGGCTGAGGCAAGAGGATTCCTTGAGCCCAGGACTTTGAGGTTGTAGTGAGCTTGGAGTAAGTTTGCAGCTAAAATGCCAGCACTGTATTTTAGCCTGGGTGTCTAAAAAACAAATAAATAAATGCATAAATAAAAATTACTATTTGTTTGGACTTGTTTGTTGTGACAGCTTAGCCAGTTCTCTAACTAATACACAGGGGCTTTGTCTATTTTATTCTCTGCTTAATTGCCAGGACCTAAAATAGTGCATTACACAAGAACATCATCAATAAAAATTTGTTGAATACATCTTAAAATAGTATCTTTCTCTCGTCTACACCCCCTTTAGCTAGTGTCTTTTCTCTGCTTTCTTTCCACCTTAGCTTTGTGAAACTGGAAACTTTTCATATTGTTACCAGTTCCTTGTACTCTAAAGTCCCTCATTCTTTTTGAGAACTGATTCCACTTCTCCACCTACCCATGTTGCTTGTGGCCAGCAACCTTATAGTAAAGAACTTCAGATTTCTTCCAGCACCTGTTGCACAACAGGTACACATATTTAAAAAATATTTACTGAGTGGGTGAGTGCTTTGCATTTGTCAGAAAGATTAAACTGTGTCAGGGAATTTGACAGTATGGTCTGAGGTTACATTAGTTATCTTTACTCAATATGCATTTTATAATGGATCCCAGAATTCCTGTAGTTCAGTCTTGGTATTTTGTTTGTTTTAAATTTAAACTTTTGTGTTCTCAATAGGATGTTGTTCTTTTTAAGCTCTTCCATTTATGTTGCGATCCAGGATAGAAGCTGTTGTGGTTTTAAAAACAAAAAAGGATAGCAATCTAAAAACAACTAACTTTCTTCTTGTTTATGGCTTCCCAGCCACAATACAGTTACTATAACACTGAAACATTGTGCAGAGTCTGTGACTGACTAGTCCCAACTCCTTTTACTTCCACATGCACAAAATCAGTCTATACCTAAAACCAAGTTTTACTCTTAGATGAAGGCTAAGTAGACATCAAGCTGAAATTAAGGCCCTGTAAACAGGTAACATGGGTTAGTTAATCTTTTCACAGACTGAGGGTGAGAAAATCTGAGCTATCTTAAAATAGAGATCTTCAAAAAGCTTTCTAGGATACTCCTGATAATTTTTTAAAATCAATGTATTTCTTTATACATTTGGGGGATTATATCTAATATTGTCAGAATGGTTTCCATCATTGCCAAGGATATGCTTTCTAACAAATTTTAAATGTTTAAATTGTAAATAAAACTGCTATATCACACTTTAAATGTCTCCAAAGGCATTTAAATACCTTAGTGAGAGATTCTCGCTATTATTCATTAAAAATTTGGGGGAATAAGCTATTCTTTAATTGTAGAGAGTTATATATTACTCTATTTCTTTTTTCTACTTGAACTTGTATTTTCATTCTGCTTTCTTCATGGGATATTTATTTACTTATTTACCAAACAATTGCATAGCATTTACTATGTGCTAGGTATTTTATAATACAGATTCATTTATCATATTGTCTCAGGATTTTCTGGGTACTAGATTTCAAAATATAGATTAGGATGTAAGATATGTATTAGGGAGTATCCTAGGGATTAACACCTGTAAATGGGAGGAGGAAGAAACAGGATTTGGCAGAGGGAGAAATAGATCTGTGATGCAATACTAACAAAGGCCTCAGCCCTCCCATGGGCAACATTGGAATGGGAATTTCTTTAGAATTGTCGTGAGTTGAGGTCAGGGACCCAAGCCTTTATACTTATACTTTATACTACTGATGTGACTGTATTATTAGATGTGAGCTGCCCATGGAAAGAAGCATTATTTTGAGTGAGGCAGTTTCCCCAGGAAAGGCAGTTCCCAAAGAATGCCAACAGCTGAAGGCCATCTGCTGACAGCATTCGTCACCGCTGAGGGAATCAGTCATTCATTACAGAGGAGAATGTGGAGGTGCATCACAGGGTCTACCACGTATTCATCACAACGTTATGAGGATGATGCTGTCATTGTTCCTATTTTATAGATGAGAAAACTAAAGCACAGAGAGGATAAAAAATGGAGTCAAGAGCTAGGACATGAACTGGGACAATCTGGCTCTAGCATTGTGTTTCTAGCCCATACACTATTCAAAGGAACAGCCATTTGATCTAATTCTAAGTTGCCATGAAATTAATCTTTTAATATAGGAATTAGAAAACTTTTTTCTATGAAGGAACATTGAGTAAATATTTTCAGCTTTGCAAACTATTTCATCTTCAAAATATACCACTTTTGTCACAGCTATGCTATTTTGCTGTTGTAGTGCAAAAGCAGCTTGCTATAGTTTGAATATTTGACCCTCCAGACCTCATAATATAATTTGATTTCCCAATGTTAGAGGAAGGGCCTAATGGGTGGTGTTTGGGTGATGGTGGTGGATTCCTCAAGTATGGCTAATGAAAGAGTCCTCCTCTACTATTTCCATTTTTAATAATGGAAAGAGCCTGACATATCCTTTCTTGCTTCCTCTCCGGCATGTGATCTCTGCACACACTGGCCCCCTTTTACCTTCTGCTATGAGTGAAAGCAGCCTGAACCCCTCACCAGAAGCAAGATGCTTCTTGTATAGCCTGTGGAATCATGAGCCAAATAAACCTCTTTACAAATTATCCAGCCTCCAGTATTAATTAATAGCAATAATAATAAACTAAGACACAGTCATAGAGACAGTACAAAAACAAATGGGCATGACTGCACACTACAAAACTTTATTTACAGAACAGATGGCAAGCTAGAGTAGTTTGTTGACCCCTATTTTATTTTTTTGTTATTTATTTATTTATTTTGAGACAGAGCCTCAAGCTGTCACCCTGGATAGAGAGCTGTGGCATCACAACTCACAGCAACCTCCAATCCCTGGGCTCAAGTGAGTCTCCTGCCTCTGCCTCCCAAGTAGCTGGACTACAGGCGCCCGCCACAACACCCGGCCATTTTTTGGTTGCAGCCGTCATTGTTGTTTGGCAGGCCGGACTGGACTCGAACCCACCAGCTCAGGTGTACGTGACTGGCACCTTAGCCTGTTGAGCCACAGGCGCTGAGCCTGTTTTTGTTTTATTTTATTATTTTTTTTATTTTCAAATTGTTTATGGCTGACAACAGAGATGAGTGGTTATGACAGAAACTGGATAGCTCACAAACCCTAGACTATTTACTGTCTGCCCTCTTAGAGAAAAAGTTAGTCAAGCTCTGGTGTAGGTTAAGGCCTCTGGAGTCAGCCTGCCTGGATTTGTATCCTAACCAGCTTTTCTCAGTTGAATGACTATAAGGAAGTTGCCCCATTCCATGTCCCAGTTTCCCCTTCTTTATTTATTTTTGTTGTTGTTGGGGATTCATTAAGGGTACAAGAGACCAGGTTACACTGATTGAATTTCTTAGGTAAGGTCCCTCTTATTACTTGTGTCTTGCCCCCAAAAGGTGTGTCATAATCATCCCTAATTATTAGAGAAATGCAAATCAAAACCACCCTGAGTTACCATCTAACTCCAGTGAGAATGGTCCACATCACAAAATCTCAAAACTGCAGATGCTGGCATGGATGTGGAGAGAAGGGAACACTTTTACACTGCTGGTGGGACTGCAAACTGATACAACCTTTTTGGAAGGA
>CAUYON010161335.1:0-44376 GCA_963573935.1 Arctocebus calabarensis
TATATAGTGATCAAGGAAATGCCATGAAGGATATCTGTAACAGTATGATTAAAATATTTCTGAATGTATATGAATCGTGCCCTGTGATTGCACCAATGTACATAATTATGATTCAATAAAATTATTAAAAAAAAAAAAAAAAAGAATGGCTACTGCTGTCTGACAAAATCAGGTTTTTGCGGTGAGCACTTTCACTTTACAGGCATTATCTTACTAAAGCTTCATTAGGACAACATGAGGGAGTGATTAGCACCCCATTTTGTAGAGAGAGAAGCTGAGGATTAGAGAGATGTCATCATTATTCAAGACCAAAGAGTTGGTCTATAGAAGAGGGGGGCTTCAATCTCGGGTCTGCTTGACTGTGACACAGAAACAGAACATGAAACAAAAATTATAACTGACTCTCAAAACCCCTTTGAGCACACATATGCAATATGTTATATTTTGCTAATCATTAAGCCCATAATTTAAAGGGGGAAAAATCATCTTTATTGCAAGGCATAGACGACCAGGCAGCAGCATTTCTCCATATCATTGTATTATTTTTCTGTGCAAATTACGCAGTACTTAGGCAGATACACCTGTGAGAGCCAAACCTGGAAATTAGGGGACCCAAATTCAGGCTCAAGTCTATAATCCTCCATCTGTTTTTATCACCTGAAGACAAAGAAATGGCATATCCAGTGACCTCTGAGAGATGGTAAAGTTTTTTGAGAGTGGAGATTCTATGACCATAGAACCTAGAGCAGACTCTGGCACAGGAAATTAACAACACCAGAATAAAAGACTGATATTCCAGATCTATGAATCAGTTATTGACACATGATTCTAAGTCACTGATGTTAATTTATTGCCTCTGCGTCTCTAGTTTATTGCACCCAGGTTTCTCTCTGTATAAAAATCAGTCGGACTATCTTCACAACACTGCTACATATGCCTAGGGTTGACTTATTTTCCATTTTCCCAGGTGTGCTCCAATCTGTCGCATGGGTGTAATTGTAACACCACCCTTTCACTTTCTAAAATACTCAGGTTTGAACAGTAAACTATGTGATTCTCTCCATGTGTCCTGCCATTGTACATTATCGCCTAGCTTCATGGTTCCACTGGGGAAGATGGAAGAAAATATGCTCTAGGAGCATGTGGTACTAAATTCTGAAATGAATTAGTTGTAAGGATGAGACAACTATTTCTTTAGAGATCATCAGAAACCTGTGTGTATGTGTGTGTGTGATCGATATCATTAAAAAATGCTTTCTTTGAAGGATAGAGTAATAGGTAGGAACAGAATAGAAAATTGCTCAAGGTAAGTTCCTTGTTAGTAGATCATAATGATAGGGAAGACAAAGGAGGGAGGTGTAAACCAAAGCTTTCAGCTGGTGTGTATGTTAACAGATGGCGGGAAAACCAGGGCTGTTAGGTTCTTTTGCACCTGTTGTTTAAATCAAAGTGAATGCTTTTCAAACTGAAAGGCATAAAACAGATGCAGTTAGTAGGGAACTGAAGACAATACAATAGATGAGGCAATAGTTAGGCAGAAAGCCACATTATCTTTATATTCACTGTGTTTCCAGATATAGTCAGATTACTACATCTCAGCATAAGATGAGATCTTGATCATGTGTGCAGGGAAGAACTCCAAGTCACATTGTAGAATTATGTAAAATGAAAGATAGGAAATGGATAAATGTTACTCTCATTTCTAAAGAAAAGACAAAACTGCATTATAGAATAAACAAGTTGATGAGATTCTTTATCAAACCTAGGAAAAATTCTGGAATAGGATATTTGGTTAAACTACACAAAACAAAATAGGGATCCCAAAAAGCCTGCATAAGCTCACTATCAAAAAACTTAGCCTTTATTTTTCATTCTGACTAAGACATTGGAATATTTCAACAGAAGGGTGTGATTTATAGTTCCTTGATATTAGCAATATATGTGAAGAAGTCTCTCTTTATAGCCTTATGAACATATTAGAAAAGTGTACATTACATAAAGTGGGTCATAGCTAATACATCATCCCTGTGAAGATCCATCCTCTTTTCCTCCTTTTAATAAAATAAGTCACCACCCAGTGTAACACAGAAAGCAAATTGAAGGGGCCAGATTTTAAACCCAGACAACCTGGCTTCAGAATCTGTACATCATGTCAATATATTATAATGCCTCTCCACTTTAAGATATAGACACCTATTTATTAAATTTTCAGATGGTACAAAAGCAGAATAAAGGGAAAATGTCAGAATAAATATTTAAACCCAGATATTCCATGTTTGGAATATGGTTCAAAGCTTCACACACATACACACACACACACAAAAACTATAAAATAATTAAATCCAGTTACCTAACTAATACTTCCTAAGTTCTGCATATCACAGGGAGACGAAGTTCATTAGTAAATAATTTCTGCCTTCATGAAGTTTCTATACAGTAAAACCCATGCTTACAGATGAAGAACACACTGGGGGCATTGTGACAGCAGGGACACTGGAGCTAGCGAGACGTGGATTGAAATCTCACACCAACCACCTACCATATGAGCTCATTCATAAAACTTAACACTGGAAGCAGGGGCATCATCTGTGTTCTTCCAAATATATTCATCAGAGCCAGTGAGTGATGTACAGAGATAGATTTCAATTCAAAAAGCAGAAACTCATTTTAATGGTTAAAGCAGAGAAAAATAAAAGCTATGGCTGATCCATATCTTGACTATTGCGAACAGTGAGTGCTGCAGTGAACATGGGCCTGCAGACAGCTCTTTAACATAATGATTTCACATCCTTCAAATATATGCTTAGTAGTGAGATTGTCTGATCGTATGGTAGTTTCCTTTCTAATGTCCCGATGAACTTCTAAACTGTTTTTCAATTTACATTCACACCAACAGCGTATGAGGGTTTCCCTGTCACACCCTCAGAAACACCTGTTTATCTCTTGTATTTTTCATAGTAGTCATTTTACAGGCGTGAGATGATATCATATTGTGGTTTTAATTTACATTTCTCTGATGATTAGTGATGGTGAGCATTATACATATATATATCAAGCAATTTCATGTATATATGAATACATATAGACCAATTATTTATGTCTTCTTTTGAGAAATGTCTTTTTAACTCTTTTGTTCAAGTTTTCAAACAGTTTAAGTGTTTTCTTGCTGAGGAGTTAAGCTCCTGTGTATTTTACATATTTATTCCTTCTTGGATATGTGGTTTAGAAATACTTTATTCTTTTCTGCAGGTTTTTCCTTTACCCTGTTGATTTTTTCTTTTGATGAGCAAAAGCTTTTTAGTTTGACAAAATCTCATTTGTCTATTTTTGTTTTTGTTTGCTTGTGATTTGAGATAATATTAAAAAACTCCTTGCCCAGCTCAGTATCATGGAGCTTTCCCCAATGTTTTTGTCTAGTCATTTTATATTTTCAAATCTTATGTTTAAGTCTTAAGCCCATTTTGAGTTGATTTTTGTATATTGTGTGAGATAAAGGTCTAGTTATACCAATAGATGGATAAATAAAATGTAACATATATGTATGTATATATATTGTAACATATACGTGTATATATGTATGTACATATGTATATACATATATATAGTAACACATATGTGTGTATATATGTGTGTATATACATATACATGTACATACATATATATAATAAGTTCTATTTAGCCTTAAAAAGAAGAAGATCTTAATATTTGTGAGAACATAGACATATTTTAGGATATTTAGTTAAGTAAATCAACGAGGCAGAGAAAGACAAATCCACATGATCTCACTTGTATACGGAATCCTAAAAGGTTGAACTTGTAAAAGCAGAGAGTAGAATGGTGATTACCAGGGGAAGATATTGGCCAGAAGACGCAACATGTTAATTAGACAGGATAATTAGTTCAATGAATTCAAGGGATCTATTGTACAACTATAATGATTATAAGTTAACAAAAGGTACTGTATGTTGAAAATAGTTCAAAGAGTATGTTTTAAGTGTTCTCATCAAAACAACAAAAAAAGGAAAGTATGTGGATCAATTCACATATGAGTTAGCTTAATTTTGCCATTCCACAATGTGTCCATATTTCAAAACATCATGTTTTGCATCATAAATAGATACAAATTTTATTTGCCAAAAATGTAAAGAAATAAAAGCTGTAACTTTCAAACCACTGAATATACTGACTTGGAAATTAAATGATTAATTTGTCATTGATTACAAACTATTTCTACCAGATTGGTTATTGTCCAAGAAAGCTCTCAATTTTGCATCTAAATATAAGATTATGGTAACTGGTAGATTACCCTGGGTAAGTGAGAGATTGATGCAGTTATTCAATCACAAAGGAACGCCAAAAATGAAGTTTTGGGGTTAGCAGAATGGCTATGTCTAGCAGGTTCTGAAAAATAGCAAAAGCAAACAATGTTTAAGGGGCTCTTTCCATTCACAGGAGAACTTACCATTTACTGGGTGCATTAACCACATTTGAATTAATGAATTCAATTAGCAATGAACAAAGGACCTAGTATGTGCCACCCCACAATGGCTCAGAAACTTAACTAGGAATAACAGAATATCTACCAACAAGGAAAGACCAAAACCTTCTTAAAGTAAAAGCTCACAAGAAAAAAATGCTAAGCCTGCCCACCCAGTAGAGTCCAGACAAAAGCCTGACCTGACTCTCCACTATGGCATCCCCGCTCTCTTTGCTTCCTGGAAATCCTCAAGAAAAAGTTCAAATCCTTGACCCCATCCCTGTATTTTCCAAGGCAGAGATTCCCTCCACTCTCTGGCGTCATGATTTTTTTTTTTCCTTGTTACCTAATCTTCTCTGGATCGCTCTCCCTCAATACCAGCTCATCACTTTTCCTTTCACCTCACCTTGTCCCCCCACCGGGAAGCTCAGCGGTGAAACGGGAGAATGAGCACTGACCTGGGCATGGCACCTGGGCTCAGGTCTTGCCTCTGACCTTTATATCATCTGCTATTAATCTGTGACCTTGGGAACGATCCTTCACCTCTCTTAGCCTCATGTGTAAAAGGAAGGAGGATAGTGTTTCGCGAGCTAGTGTGATGGTTCAACGTGATTGTATATTGAGAGATTTATCCAGGAGTCAGGTAGGTAAAATATGCCTGCTACTGTCAATAAAGCTGAGTTAGAAAATACAACCTGAACTATTGCAAGAATGAAGCTTTCAGATGTAATTTCTAATATAATTCCTCTGTGGAATGACTGGCCTTCCCTAATGGGCTAGATCAGAGCACAGGAGAACTGAGAACATAAAAGTCTCAGTAACGAGCTCCTCTGAAACGTAAGGGTGGAAAGAAACCCAGGCAATGCATGCTAAATACCTCACCAACTCCTACATAACGGCTCCTCCCATGGGAGAAATGAGAGCAGGAGTGGAGAGAAGGGCCACTTTCAAGAGAACAAAGCAAAGAGGTGATTTTATGGACCCAGACGGAAACCAAAGAAGGAGAAGAAAATATTTCCTCCTACACAAAAAAGGCAGTAAGTGGAAAGCCAGGTACAGGATGTTACAGCATCCCAGGCAGGACACAAAGGGCGCTTTGCTGCTAGACTTAGTCTATAGGAAAAATAAAAAAAGGTAGTCAGTGCTTAATACTTTGAGTAGAACATGCAAAGTTAATAATATAATGGAGCTAGTCCCTGGTACCTCATAGGCACAGAGCACAAAGCTTTAAGACAAGTCACTTCAATTCACGTCTGATGTGTTATGGGTGGAGAATGAAAGCCTGGAAGGTGAAAACTTTTTGTAACAAAAGTATCTATTTTAGCTTTTTCTGATTGTTTTTCCAGGGCCAATTATTACTATTGCTATCCATCTCTTGTACTGTTTGTTGTGTGCTAGCTTCTAAGTTACCACATCTTAAAATGTTTATTTGCCTCATGGTTTTGCTGTAGAAGACTCAGTCAAAAGACATTATTCAGAGTGCAAAGAGAGGAGACTCTTTATGCCAGAATACCCAAGTATTGTAACCTTAGATACTGCCTAACGTATTATTATTTTAGCATCATTATCATTACGCTGCAGCTTGAAATGAGATTTTCCTGCAGCTGGCTTTTTTCATTCGTTGTTTTGGGGTTATAATAGAATATAGTAGCTTCCAAGGACAAAAAAAATCAATATATACAGCTAAAAATATCTTGGTGTTATCTCAGCCTGTAGCTCTGCCAGCTTTGAGAGGAGAGGAAAGAACAGTGTAGATAGGTTTTCAGGTCTTGGCATCTAGGATTCTGTTTGATGGTTTCCAAATCAAGGCATCAGAAATATCCACCAACATCTCTCCATAGGAACAGCTCGCCTGGCTTGGTTTTTAGTAGCAAAAAATACCCCACTCTAAAAAATGTAGTGATGTGGTTCTACTCTGCGTTCCTCCACGTCACCCCCACTTTCAGATTTTTGCTCCCAAGTCTGGGTGTGGTGAAGTTCCGTGGAACGGGCGTGTACTTGTGTGTGTGTGGGGGGGGGGGACTAGAAGTGGCACGTGTGTACTTAGTGTTCCCAGAAGCTTGATTTCAAAAATTAGGAGAGGCTGGGAATTATGCCCAGAAACACAAGAGAAACAACTCCCTTTCTCACCCCCCGTCCAGGACGTGAGGAACTTTGCTTTTGGGGATTGTTCCAAACTGTCCTCTGGCTTGCAACATTTTCTCAAATGAGAGAACTTATTTTCTAGTAAATATTCCTTTGCTACTGTTAAGAGGAGAAACTAGAAGTTGACAGGGGTTGAAATCAAATTTAGTATGATGTAGTTTAAAAAGCATTTATTAACGCCCCTGTCCACTGTTTAATAAGACCCTGTGGGGAATATAAAAATCCGGTAGGACTTTCATTTCTTTACAATTTAACATGCAAATTGTTTGCATCAAAGTATGAGTCTCCAGTGAGATTGTGGCAGGAATTCAAAGGAGATTCTGTCTAGGAGACCATCTGGATTGGTTTTTTCAAGAAGGTAGTAGGAGTGATGGGTCTTTAAGGGTGAATAGGATTTGAATAAAGTAGAGACCAACATGTTAGGCAAGCTGGAAATAGCAAATAATGTGTCTTTCTGGAAGACTTGACAAGAGTAGGGGCTGGGCTTGTTAATTTCAGGTCCTTCAGGGCAGTTGCTTAAATGCCATGTTGAGACAGAATTGAATACAAGTTTAACAAACGAGCTCTGATCTAAGACAAGCCTGGTTTTAAGGCTGGATTTTCATCTACACTTTTGGATAATTTACTTAACCCTTATCAACCTCCGGCTCACTAAACAGGTAAGTAATACATAAAGATAGAATAATATAATGTACTCATCTGACCAATATGCTTCAGTCCTACTTTGTACCAGGCATATAAAATTTAAAAGTTCTCAGCACTGACGCGTAAGTTATAACAACACAGACAAAAGTGATGAAAACTGTCCGGCATGTGGTAACTCATCAATAGGTTTTCAAAAAGGTGTCAATAAATGATACCTCTTAAAGTAATGATTTAAGCTGCATGAGAGAGAAGCTGTGTTTTCCAGAATTCTGATTAAGGGACATAGGTCTATCCGAGAGAGTCGGGTGGTGCTGGGGTGGGCAGAAGACCAGCTCAGGAGCCACGGTAGCAGCTTACATAATGACAGTGTCATTTAAGGCAGGGAAGGTGGATAAAACATGCTGAGAAGAGGAATCCAATATGCTATATCACCTCTAGATTTTTATGCCAACACATCGAGAAATAGTTCAGAGTTTGCCGACCCACCCATCAGGAAAGAACCATCACTAGATTTCACACTGAGTATGCATTAAGGCATCTTGACCTTTGGCTACTTTTGAGAACAGCAATTTTCCCAGGATCTCAGCAGGGAAAGGGCTTATAAATAAACCATTTTGCTCGTTCACTGAACTGGACTTGTCACTAGGAATAATGTGCTGACTCAGGTGATGCTGAGTAAGTTGGAATGTTAACATGAAGGGCTTAGAGGAGAAAAGAAAAAACACTGCTCTTCCCTTAAATCAAAGGAAGTAAACTAGAGGGGGCTGTGATTTCAGCTCATTAAATGATCCGCAGCGTATTCAACAAATGCCTTGTCAAGAGTTTTATTATCGACAAAGGGATTCTCTCTTCTCTAATTGTGTATACCTTAGAGCCTAGCAAATTGCTTACTTTAAAGGTAAATAAGCCCCCTGATCTCCTCCCTCCCTGACACTATGGGTCTTCTTGGTTTTATTATGAGTGATAAGTGCACTTGGAAGAAGAAAGCAACAACAATAAGAATACAAACAATGTTTCAGGAGCTCTTACCATTCACCAGGCAACTTACCATGTGCTGGGTACCTTAGATACATCTGAATTATGAAATTCCACCAACAATGTAGGGAGGACCTAGTACGTGCTGCTCCACAATGGTCCAGAAACTTAACTAGGAATAACGGAATATCTACAATCAAAGAAAGACAAACACCTTCTTAAAGTAAAAGCTCACAAGAAAAAAATGCTAAGCCATGCCCGCCCAGTAGAGTCCAGACAAGGGTCTGACCTGACTCTCCACTATGGCATGACTCTCCCTCTCTTTGCTTCTTGGAAATCCTCAAGAAAAAGTTTAAATCCTTGACCCCATCCCTCTATTTTCCAAGGCAGAGTCTCCCTCCCCTCTCTGGCTTCATGATTTTCTTTTTTTCTTTTTACATAATCTTCTCTGGATCATTCTCATCAATACCAGCTCATCCCTTTTCCTCTCACCTCAACCTGCCCACCCCACCGGGAAGCTGAGTAATGCAACTTAGTGAAACAAGAGAATGAGCACCATCCAGGGCATAGCACCTGGGTTCAGCTCTTGGCTCTGACCTTTATATCATCCATGAATCTGTGACTTTGGGAAAGATCTTTCCCCTCTCTTAGCCTCATGAATAAAAGGAGGGGAGACAATGTTTCACAAGCTAGTATGATAATTCAATGCATTTTTATATAGAAAGACATATGATATTGTTTGAGAAGAAATTTTAAACTGTGGTTTTTTTTTTTTTTCTGGTCTCAGAGAACAGCCATCATCAACACAGAACATGACATCTACAACCAGATGTACAGCTTTTCTTCCCAGCAAAAAAGGAGCCAACGTTTCTGTAGCGGACATTAGCTGGGGGTCCTCTAATTCAACTCCCACGCTATCTACATGAAGACAGTGCCTGGTCCCACGGGTTGCCCAAGACTGATCACTCCTTCCCACTAGTCACATGTCTGGGCCCAAAAAAGTTCTGACTAGGTTTAAGATGGAGTTCCTATGACCAACCACTCTTTGAGTTGGATTAATTTGCTAGAGTGACTAGGAATTGGGGCAACACTTAATGTTTACTGGTTTATTATAAAGGATACCACAAATGATACAGATGAGAAGACACAGACGTAGGGTGAGTTGGGGTGAAGAGGTATAATGCTCTCATGCCTTCCCCAAGGTCAGCCATACTCCAGAAACTCTCATGCCTTCAGCTCTCAGAAGCTCCCCAAACCCTATCCTCCTGGGTTTTTACAGCGGCTTCATCACACAGGTATGATGGACAACTGTGTGAAAATTGTGGTTGGACAAAAAGTATAAGATCTATACCCAACAAGGCCTGTCTGTTCAGGCTTTTCTTAGCCTCTGTGGGCAGACTTCCTTCCTCTGGGAGATGGAGCAGGAACTTCTCTGGAATGAGAGCTTTTTGACCTACAATCAGATTAGTGTCCTGCCTTAGGCAGAGGACAGGAGAAAGCCAGAGAGATTCTGTTTTCTGAGACTGCTCCTGTTTTCTGAGACTTAACAAACACAGGAGTTTAAAGAAAACTTGAAATCATTTTATTTTAACCAAAGTCTGAAATAAGGGCTTAGGGGATTATGAACCAGGAACAGTGGATGTAAACATAAGTGTCCTTGTATGTACACACACACATATGTAAGCACCACTAATAGATGAAGATATACATGCTTGCATCAATATAAAATAGAGGTTTATATATGCATACACTGAGATTTAAATATATAATTGAGAACAAATAACAGTCTGTATTTATGTTAATTAGGGTATTCATTTGTCTATTGGTCATCCTGTTTCTTGCCACAAAATTGCAAGCCCCAACAGGACAAAACATTTTTCCGACTTATTGTTGTTTAATTTTGAATGCTTAAAACAGTGTCTGGAACATAGTAGGTATTTGATGAATATTTTTATAATGAATAAATGAATTGTTGATGCACAGTAAATATTAGTTTGTCTCTGAGCTTCATGCCCGCATTAGAGATTCTTTGCTTCTGTTCTCCAGCTGTGACCTATTGGAGGAAAATTGCATAATCATGCTAATTGACTTCATAACAAATTTATAATTTCCAATCTTAGCCAGACTCTAAGTGTTTCTTGATAATCCTTTAAATGTGTCTATTCAATTTCCTCCCATTTTCCAAAGAAGCTGATGCTAATGTGACATTTTTCCTTTAGTTCTTCACACTCTCCCTCAGCCATCTGCAGCGAAAAATAAGAGTCACTGTCTCTCAACCTTCCTTGCCCTCCTGAATCCTTTTAGACCGTGTTCCAACTCCCACCTCTCTCCTATCTTGAGTTTCTCACCTTCCCCTGAAGATGATGCCCTCTGCTAACCTCTGATAAAACCTTTTATAGATACTAACTCTGATGGGTCTCACATATTTGGAGGAAAACAAAAGCACACTAGAAAAGAAAGAATGAATGGTGAGTCATTAAGTATTAACATGTACTAACATAAAACTTACAAGTGAGCAAGAACCAGGGCTTAAGGTTACAAAAACTGTTTCTAACTAATAAAGCCTATCTTTCTTGTATGGCATCACCACTGGGATCTAAAAGAAACAAAATACAAACTTTAGATGGCAATAATATCTCAGGTTCACATAATCCATTAAAATGATGTTTGGATGCTTTTGAACCATGACTCTCATTTAAAGACCGAGGGGCAGGTGTTATTATGCACATTTTATACACGAGGATGTGAGGCTCAGAGGATTGAAATGACTTGTGCAAGGTCACAGCCTTCATAACTTTCACTCTTGCATCTGGACAGCAGATCTTCTTACTTTAAATCTGAGGCTCTGTCCAACACATAAGACTAACCCCCTCCACCTCAGTGCACGTGACAGTCCTGAAGCCCTGTTTTCTGACCTAGTCTTTTTCTTTCATGACTGGATCCCCAAAAAGCTATGATCCCAGATACAGGTTGTGTAATGGCTAAGTACACAGTGTCAGGAGCCAGGCTGTCTGCCGTCAATGTCTGTCTTTACCATTCACTAGCTGTGCAACGTTTGGCCAATTCCCTAATCTAGTTATTCCTCATCTGTAAAATGAAGGTAGTAGCATCTGAATATCACACACTTACTTGAAGATAAGATGAGTTGATACATGGAAAGCTCTTAGAACCAAGCCTGATGCACAAAAAGGAGTCCGTGCCTATAAACTGTTCTAAGTAACCAAGGACAGTGAGATGAGGTTTTCTTCTTCTTTTCCTTCCTCCACATCACCACACGGCTCACTCCTAACAATAAGTGACCAGATACACGTGTATCAAGAGCCCTGCTACCTGCAATCTATTTTCTCTTTGCTTTCTCCTGATTTGCTTCCCCTTAGTGGAAGTATTGATGCAATTTCTCCACTCTGGGCAGATTCTTTGGCATGGTGGGCCATGCCAAGGTGCACTAGGGCTGATGCTTTTTACCTACATATAAAGCTTTCTCCTATCCTTGCCTTCAGACATAATCAAAGGCAGCATCACAAGAAGGAGTTCTAGGAATCACCCTTGAGGTCCCATGCCCCAAGATCTGAAACCTTTCTCCTTTAATCTGCTCTTATATGGCACAGTAGAGGGAGTAAAGGGAAAGTGCCATGCGTCTCTAGCCAGTTACAGAAGAGGAAGGCAGAATAGGTCAGAGGGATCCAAACCACAAGAAAAGTTGCCGTCCTTCTGCCTGTTTGAAGATGCGAGGGCTGACATAGTCCTCGGCTGACAGCCAGCATCCTAATCTGCTTATGCTGTTACACCACAATACCTGAGACCAGGTAATTTATAAATAACTTTCTCATGGTTCTGGAGATTGGGAAGTCCGAGACCAAGGCACCAGCAAGTGTGCTGATGGTGAGGGCCCAGTCTCTGCCTCTAACGTGGTACCTCAATCACTGTGTCCTCCAGGGAGGACAAATGCTTTGTCCTCACATGGCAGAAAATAAAATGAGCCTAACTAGTTCCCTCCAGCCCTTTTACAAGAGAACTTGTCTACTCATGAAGGTAGAGTCTTCACCACCTAATCACCTCCCAAAGGTCATACCTCTTAACACTGTTGCATTGGGAATTAAGTTTCAACATGAAATTTGGGGGAGGGACACAAATATTCCCACAACAGCGACCATCAAAGAAACAGGGATATCCACACTAAAACTGCAATGTACTAAAGTCTGCAACCACTGAACGAGCTAGGAAGCAGAATCTTGCCAACCCCCTGATTTCAGCCTCATCATGACACCTGAGTAGAGCTCGCCTGTCTGAGCCACAAAGCCTGACCTACAAAGCCTTGAAATCATAAGTGAAAGTAGCTTTACAGTGTTTAAATCAGTGATAATTGTTCTGGCAGTGATGGAAACTAATACACCTGCCAATTCACTTTTCAGGAAGGTCTCTGTTCTGCCAGAAGGAAGCTAAACCCAGAGTGCTTTCCTTATTACTCGGAAATAAAATAATCTTACTCTGAGGCTGATGCTTCCTTTGTGTGCCTAACAACTGGGAATGGGGAGAAAAGAAAAGAAAGAAATTTCTGAGATAAAGGCAGTGCTTATATAATAGGGCCCCACAGCTGAGGTTTTACACTTCAGCTGAAACACTCATGTTATTTGTGTGTGACATTTATAGAAATGTTTTTACTTTGTGCTATACTTCGGGCAGATTAGTTTGTAAAGAAAAATATTAAGAACATCAACTCTGGAGTCAGACATTTTTTGCAACCACTGGCCAGAGATGTTGTAACCTTGGATAAAAACTCTGCTGTGCCAACCTTCATTCTTCATATCTGTGAAATAGGGAGAGTAACAGCACCTAGTTGAATGGTCTCTCCTAAACAGAGAATGTTTATGAAGCACTTCCTTCCATGCCTGGCACTATTATGTGTTAAGTAAATAGTTATAATTACAATTATTCATGTATTCATTCAAAAAGCAGGCATTAATCTTCAGTTCTGTGCCAGGCATTGCTAGGCAATGTGAGAGTACAAACAGGAATAAGGAAAAGCCTTGGCCCTTAAAAATCTCTCAGAATATAATGTAGCATGTCCATATTTGTCCTGAGTACATATGGACACATTTATTCACAGATGTAAATTTTCCTCTGTGTGTGTGTGTGTGTGTGTGTTTATGTTTTGGGGGTGTCCATAGTGTGAATTTTGCATTCCCTGAAAATGCCAAAGAACAAAGTCTTACGTTTAAGCATAACAGGGCCCGGGGGTTGCAGACCCAGCTATCCATCTTTCTCCTTCCCCTCGGAGGTGGGCGGCTGTTTACTCTGGGAACACTGATGATATGTCTCTTAAATCATTTTGAGTGGTAGAACTGGGAGGTCCAGGCAAGGCCTCCCCTCACACCCACCCTACTCTAGTACAAAGAAGGGTGTTATGACTCAGACATACCAACCAGCGGGCCATAGGAAAAGGGTGTCCCATGCCAAATAATTCTGCCCAGTCGTCCACTAAACAGAGGAAGCAAAATAATGATCCATCAGCCTAGTTGTCTGGGAATCCCAGAGCTGCTCCAGACCCATCAGTTGAAAGGATAAATATTTACTCTGAGCTCATCTGAATAACCCAGAAAGGGAACTCTGTTTTTTATCAGTAATAAAAAACACTCCCACCTAAGCTTGGATTTAGAGCTTTTTGTCTTTCAATTATGCCTGCCTAGAATCACTCAAACTTCCTGTGTGATACTGGATCAGGATTTCCTCCCGGCCTCTGAGCTGGGGGTGGAGGGGACAGTGGCTGGGAAGCCCACATGAGCACAAAGGGAATGTTCTGACAGGGGAGCCCTGTTTTCTTTTACTGCAAAAATTATGTGTGGCCTCAGTCTGGCTCCTAGTACACAGGTAACTGAAATATTTGCCCTTGGGAGAGAAGGCGCAGAATGTTCTCTTAAAATGCTCCAACTGGTGAAATAAGAGATTTTAGATAAACAGCTTTTGAGGGACCCCATTTCCTGAGCTATGCTTTGATCACATGACAACAGCGCCAGTGAAAACACTTTGTTATCCTTTCAAGGGAGATGTTCCAGAAAAGACTCCTGCCTGGGTCATGAAGGTGAAGGCTTGGGAGGAGGGGGTAGGATGGAAGAATGAAAGGAGCTGATGAGATGGGGCTGTTCACAGACAAACCTGGGGTGTCTGTCCTTCACACCCTCTCACCCTACTTTCCTTCCACAGCCCTCTCCCGCCCTCTTTCTGAAAGCAAGATTGATCTGGTGGAGAGAAAGCAGACTCTAGAAGCAACATAACTGTCTTCAAGCACAGGCCTGACTTAGGGCCTTGAGTATAGTGGACACTCAGAAATCGCTAAATGAATGGAGAGGTTCCATCATTCCCTTCACCATGTAAATGTTTTTTATTTGTTTGTTTGTTGTAGGAAACAGTGTCCCAGTCTGCCACCCAGGCTGGAGTGCAGTAGCAGAATCATAGTAGGTCACATGAACCTCCAACTCCTGGGCTCACGTGAGCCTCCCACCTCAGTTTCCCAAGAAACTGAGGGGCCACCATGTCCAGCTATGCAGGTATTTTTTAATGCCTCTCAGCTTCAATTTTCATACCTGCATATTGGGGTTAATAATGCTTAGCTCTAGGTTTGTGTAAGGGTGAAAAAGCAGATAACGTATATATCTAACACATAGATGGTAGACTTGATGGCCCAAATCTTTACATTAGAAAATGTCAAAATACAGATTTATAACAAATTTAGTTATAAATTTCATTGGCTTTTTTTTCACAATCCATGAATCTTGGCAGCTCCCATTCTGTAGAGTAGGATGAGAGCTTTCAGCAGTCAATGGCAGAACAGTGAATTTTGTAAGATGCGAACCAATAGACACAGCCATAGGGGGGAAAGCTGATTATTTAACACCAAGTTAATTTTTATAAGGTTGAAAGTAGAGAGGTCGTTCTTATTACACTGATGCAGGTAGACTAGCAGCTCCTGTTTTCAGATTCATCTGCATCCTTAAAGTTTCATTTAGATTACATGGCTTTTAGCATGAGTGATCCCATTTTGGTTTGATCTGGTCTGTTGAAGCCTCGTCCTAACCAACAGGCTCCCATAATTTTGTTCAGAAAGGGTTTTGGAAACTCACAAATGTATAGGAACCAGATTATTTAAAAATTGTCAGTCCAAAATCTGACTTGTAGGGTTTTAATGCACCTGGTCAATGGACTCCTAACATGTCTGTAACATAGACCTGCTGGATTTCTCAGAGCTGAGCAGAGGCTGTCCTTGCACTCAAAGATATGTTTTATACTGTAGACTCCATCAGGATATTGTCAATGCAGCAGCAATAGAAATCAATAAGAAAGTACTTCCTAGTCCAAATCCAACCAAAAAAATACATTCTGCCTCTCTTTCCACAGTAGAAACTGCTGTATAATTTCCCAACAGAATTTATGCACCTATAGTACTACAATTCTGAGTCATTCAACCAAGAGGATACATTCTGAAAAACACGTCATCAGGCCATTTGATCATTGTGCTGATGTCACAGAGTACACATACACAAACCCACATGGTGCAGCCAGCTATGCACCTTACAATGTGGCCCACTGCTCCTAGGCCACAACTATACAGCATGTTACTGTCTGAATCCTGCAGGCAATTGAAACACAATGGTGTGTTTGTATGTCTAAACAAATCTAGACATAGAAAAGGCACAATAAAAATATGGGATACAAGATAAAAAAATAGTATACCTGTGTAAGGCATGAAAGGCCTACACGAGTGGAAGTCGCTCTGAGTAAGTCAGGGAGTGAGCCACGAGTGACTGTGAAGGCCGAGGCTGCACCCTGCTGTAGGCTTTATAAACACCGTACACTTCAGCTGTGTTAAATGTATAAGACAAATTTCTGTTGTCAATAATAAATTGACCTTAGTTTAGGATAACTATTTTGTTTTATACATTTTTTTTTATAACTTTTTGACTCTTTTGTAACAACACTGTTTAAAAGGCAAAGTATACAGCTGTATGGAATATTTTCTTTCTTTATATCTTTATGGTCTAAACCTTTTTTCTATGTTTAAAGATGCTAATCTCTCATCTCTATATCAGTTTTTATTTTACTTTTTAAACTATTTTTGCTAAAATCTAAGACACAAGCATGCACATTAGCCTAGAACTCTCCAAAGTCAGAATCATCAATATCACTGTCAATGCAAATCCATGTCTTGTCCCACTAGAAGTTCTTTTGAGGCATGGAGCTGTCACCTCCCATGATAAAAGTGCCTTCTTCTGTAATACCTCCTGAAGGACCTGCCTGAGGCTGTATTACAGTTAACTATTTTCTTATAAGTAAGAGTACACTCTAATGATTAAAAAGTACATAAACCAGTAATATAGTTATTTACTATCATCATCAAATATTAGGTACTATATATAATTTTACATGCTATACTTTTATATGAATGGCAGCAGAGTGGGTTTGTTTACACCAGCATCACCACACACATGTGAGGAATAAGTTGTGTTATAATGTTTCGATGGCTATGGTATCACTAGGAAATAGGAATTTTTCAGCTCCATTATAATCTTATGGGACCACTATTGTCTATGTGGTTCATCAATGACCAAAGCATTGTTTTGAAGCACATTACTACATAGTCACAAATATTCGATTCACTTTTTCAATAAAATTAATTAGTAGATTAAAGAATGAATGCATGCCAAAAAAATAATAATAAACTTCCGTAATATTTTGGGAGGTTTATAATTTACTTACTAACTTCTTCCCATTCTTTTGGATCACTTAGCTGTGAGGTTTCTTTGGCTGCTTTGCCATTCCATGGAGGCTTTTAGCCATCATGGATGTTGGCAGGCGTATTTGCAGGGCCCAGTAGTAACTGGAGTGTTTGAGGAAGAACAGAAAGCCTGATTTGCTGTATCAATGTTCTTATTCTTGCTGCGTAATGATGCTAATCTCTCATCTCTATATCAGTTTTTGTTCATAATCATGTTTCTCTCTGAAGCAGAGGAATTGAAGTGCCTTGTTCTAAGGATGGGGAACCTGTGTCCTTAAAGCCATATGGGGCCTTATAGGTCCTTAAGTTCAGCCATTCAGTTAAACCCACATTTTACAGAACAAATCCTTTTATTTTTATTAATACATTTTTGTTAGACTTTATTCTTTTTATTTTTTTTAAATGAATGTATTTAAAATACTAAAGAATAAAAAAAAGAATGCATTTAAAGTATCAAATAAGGGCAGCACCTGTGGCTCAAAGGAGTAGGGTGGCAGCCCCATATGCCTGGAGGTGACAGGTTGAAACCCAGCCCTGGCCAAAAACTGCAAAATATATATATATATTTTTTTATATATAAAATTATTTTGTTGAAAATTATTTATTATTTGATATATTTTCCCAGGTTTACTGGCAGGATTAGAATGTTAATATGTCATAAGGGCTAAATTGATGGTCCTTATGCTCATGACTTAATTCTGACTTGCCCCACTACCATAAGGGGCTAGTTGGCAAGAATTTAAAGGGGTTAAGTATGCTGGTCTGTTATCAACTTTTGACAGCCGTGCCCTGTAATTCTGGTTGAAGTGGAATTTGTGAATACTTGCACAGCTCAACATTTTATTTTTTAATTATGTCTGCTTAACAGCCCATCATGTCAAAGACCAAAAGATGTACTCAAGTTTGATATGAGGACAATTAATGACAATTATTGACATGGTGTGGGTGAGGGAAGGGAAGAGCAGAGAGAGAAAGAATGAGGGAGGGGTGGGGAAAGGAAGAGCAGAGAGGGAAGGAGCGAGGGGGGTCAGGTCTTGGTTGTGTGCCACACCTTTTGGAGGCAAAACACGACTGTAAGAGGGACTTTACCCAACAAATGCAACCAGTGTAACATGGTTTCTTGGACCCTCAATGAATCCCCAACAATAAAAAAAAAAAAGAAGACCAAAAGAATGATGAAGGAAGAAATCAGACTTTTTAACGAGGATGGTGAATTGCAATATTATCTTATTTCTGCTAAAGAGAAGATGATTTGCTGGTTTCGTAATACCTCAGCATCAGTATAAAAAAACTCAATGCTCCAGTGTTTAGCACACCTCTTAGTGGAGAAACACATTATTTATAAGAGGGACTTTGCCTGACAAATGCAATTAGTGTAGCCTGGTTCTTTGTACCCTCAACGAACCCCCAAAAATAAAAAAAGAAAGAAAGAAACTCAGTGCTCATCCCTATCATAACACTCATAAAGACCACAACTATTTTAAATTAGAGGGACAGGTTATATTAGAGGTTATATTGCAGAAATTAAAAGATGAAAAGCAAATCAAAGCTAATTCGTTCAATCAGCAATATAACATGGAGATAATTCCACTGAAGCAATTTGTAAAGTAGTTCATATACTCAGGAAAAGGAAAGTCAATCTGTGTTGTAGAAATTGTTAAAGAAGGCATTGTCAATGTCGTAGAATGCTTAGACCCCAGTAACATTTCAAAGTACAAAAACTGCCTCTTTCAAGGAGAATTATAACTGATTGTAGCATGAATTATCTTTCAATTGTTTAACTGAACAACTTCATGGAAAATTTCAAAAGGGAAATACATATTCACTTTGGACGAATCAACTGATACTACTGACTTGGCACAGGTTTTGTACTTCATTTAGGTCATAACAGAAGTTTGAGGGTGTTTTTGCAACAGAGTTACTTTGGGTATTCTTTGAAAATAGAACATGGAAAACAGATATATTCAATAACTTTCAAGATAAATGTCATGAACTTGAACTGAATTTAAATTTAGTAAGTGAATGTACAGATGGTGCACCTTCCATGGCAGGAAAACATGAAGGGTTTATTGCATTTTTAAAAAACAAATTAATAGATCCAAATGCTCTCATTTCTTTTCATTGTATTTTGCATTAGCAAAATCTCTGTGCTAACACTACTGTTTTAAGGGACATTTTCCAGGAAGTTGTAAGTATTGTTAGCTATCTTCATGCAAATGCAACATGGTATTGTTAGTTGCATAACATTCGAAACTAGAACAATAAGGTATGGTGGATTTGCTATATCATTCTAAAGTGCATTGGCTATTGCAGGAATGGATGTTAGACAAACTTTATTTCTGTAAGAAAAGATACTTAAATTTTCTGAAGAACGAAATCAGCAATGTGAATTATTAGAGGAAGATTTCTATAGGAATGCAGCATTGCTGTGCGATATCATGTAAAAATCAAAACAACCTGAATATTTCTTTGCAAGGTAAAATTAAGTCTGTATCTGTATATGTGGCAAAAAAAAACCCAAGTATTTCAAAAAACTTACATTTTTTTCAAAGCAGTTTCTCAAAAGGAAATTTTGGATAAACATTTTCCCAAGTTAGCAAAGATCGCTGATAAGCAGGGTGAATGATGTATGTGAATCATTTGAAGAATACTCAGCTGTTATAGACCTATTATCGATGTGTTAATTGAAGAATACAATGAAAAGTTCACTGACTTTGAGAGTCATGGCATCACACTCAAATCAGCATTTCAGCTTCACCTAGTCAATACCTGGGTATCGATATCAAGGTACCTAAAGAACTACAGAAAGAACTGATTGAGCTCTCAGTAAATGATCTTTTAAATTCATCTATTGATTCTAAAAAAAAAAAGATCCAATTGAAATATGAAAAAACACAGTAGAATACCCAGGTCTTTATTTTATATGCATAAATAAAAATATAATTTTATTTATGTTAAACTTTTAACATTAATATGATTATGCTATATATACTTACTTGACAATTGAATAGTATTTTTAGGACATATCAAATCTGTGAATATTTTACATTTTAACAGATTTTATAAATTTGCCATGCAAACAAGCTCTACTATTTCATTATTCTTACTGAGGTTGAACATTGTATGTTTACTGGCTGTCTATACAATTTCCATTTCTTCTGGGAATAGCCTGTTTACAATATTTGCCCATTTTTTTTATAAATAGCAATCTTTTATTGTTCTTTTATGCTTCTTGAGGTTAGAATTCCTTTTTTTATTAAGTAATATATACATGGATCATGAATACATTTATGCCTTTGTGGGATCCAATCTGTTGATTATTTGTACAAATTGGAGTGCTTACCCAGGTCTTTAGCAACATGCCAGGAAGAAGCTTTCTTGCTTTTCAACCACTGATTGCCATGAACCTATATTCTCTTACCTATCCCAGATTAAGACACCCTTAAGATCACTCATGACCAATACCCATCTAGAGGATTAGCAGAAACCAAGGACCTCCATGCTGCAACCAAATATTAAAATGCTTTCCAACCAAAAACAGACATAACAAAGTAATTAAAAGGTTACTTAACTTTAAAATTAAGAAACGTTTTTCATTTTTTGAAATTACTAAGCACATAGTAGCCAGATTTTTACAAAATAATGTACACTTTTAAGTATATCTGATTGAAGTTTCTTGAATGTGCCCTTATTTGATTACAGCTACATTAATGCAGCCTTCCAACATGAAAAGGCTCCCCATCCCTGCCTCATCCTCTTGTGGCTTCACTGCAGGACATCCTTCTATCTCATTTTTTTCTGATATCATAAAGAATTTTTTCCCTAGAGAAAGAAATAGATCCAACTCTTATTCCCAGAGAGTCTGAAGACAGGGTCTTTGAGTGGCCTTTGAGTTTCAATCATACTGACTGGTCTGAATGGTTTGAGTATGTTATTTTATTATATTTTTATTAGTAGTATAGGAATACATGAATGTATTTATTTTATTATACTAGTATATTTATATTTTGTGTCATCTAACATATTTAATATAATTTTAATTCTTTCTTTCAAAGACTTATTGAGTATAGACTTTGTTCAAGCATTAAAATAAAAACATTATGAACAAGGTTTCTGATATTATGGAACTTATATCCTAGAAAAGAATATTAATACAAGTAACAAATAATCAAGTTCAGATATGTTAGATGCTGAAGAAAATAAACTGTAATGGATGTAAAGCTTCCCTTAAGACTATTTTCATCCATTTCTTAATTCTTTTATTCAATCATCAGTGCTTACCATGCACATAATTTTTTTGTGTGTACAAGATACAGCAGTGAATAGGATATAATCATTGTCTTCAGAAGCATACATTTAGCTAAAGAGTCAATCATCAAATATCAAAAAAGTATAATTGTTATAAAGGAGAAGTTCAGGGTACTGAAGTAGTATGAAACAAAGGATCATAATATAGTCCCAGACTGACAAGAAAAGCTTCTTGGTAGACTGTTAGAGTAATGGCCCTTGTCCAATCATGTTTGACCTTTCTATATCCTGGTGAAGTCCTCTTTTGGCCTTGTGCTTTGCTTTGGTCAATAAGACATAGGCAAGACAGAAATTCACAGAAGTGTGAAAAGCTCTTTGCACACTGGTGACCCTCTCTCATGTTGGGAACCCTTCTGCTACTACATGTACAAGCCCAGGATGTTCTTCAGGATATATGTGGCCCAGCCAGCAACTAACACCCATGGCAAGATGTATGACTGAAGATGTCTCTGTGTTCTTTATCTGATGTTCCTTCCAAAATTCATGTTGAAACCTCATTGCCAAGGTGATGGTGTTAGAACATAGAGCCTCTGGAAGGTGGTTAGGTGATGGGAGCTCTGCCCTCACCCATGGGATTGGGTGCCCTTACAAAAGCTCTTGCCACTTGTTCACAGATCATCCCTTTTTGCAATTTTACCTTCTGCCATGTGAGGACACAGTACTCCAGGGGTGTGGCATTCAAGATGTCATCTTGACCAGACCAGACCTTTACCAAACAATGAACCTGCTTACAGCTTTATCTTAGACATTCTAGCCTCCAGAACTGTGACAAATAAATTTCTGGTCTTTATAAATTAGTCTGTGGCATTTTGTTAAAGCAGCACAAATAAATCAAGACAATAGACTCATCATCTAGTCACAGTTGAGATGCCAATGAACGCAGATGTGTAACTGACCCCACATCACACAGGAAGACCTGTCCAGCTAAGTGCATTTGAAATTATAGACCAAAAGTGTCATGAGCAAATAGAATGGCTACTTTGTTAAGTCAGTAAGCTTCGTGGTGGTTTACTATTCAGAAAAGGCCAATTGATACAGATACTTAGAACTGGGCTGTTGTCACAAAAAACCTAAAACAGGAGTTATAAGCTTTGGGGGAAGGGCAATCGGTGGAGGGTGAAAAAAGTGCTGAGGAAGCTGTTATTAACATCTTGCAAATGATAAATAAAATTTCTGTATGGTCTATAGAATTACTAAGGAAACTAATTTTGCATGTTAGAAAACAGTTGATTTGAGTTATGTAGCAGTGCCAACTGTCATCTGAGTTAACTACAAAAAATAAGATGTTTCCAATGAATTTCCAGATCTAGTTAAGGACATTACTAGGAAAAATGTGGATGACCTCATATTAAAAATCAAAACAAGAGCTTGATTATACAACTCTTTAAGATCTCTAAATATTTAAAGTTATACATAGTAGACTCTTAGCCAGACAAAATTGCTTCTAAAAATCTTAGTTACATGTTAGAAGCCTAATAATCTCAAAACAGCCATTAAGTGTGGTGGGAAAAGACTATATCTAAAGAATTGTGAGTGTGGATTTTAACTAACAGAATAAATGTAATATAATACATAGCAAATCTAAAAAGATTTTAAGAGAGTTACACAATCAGAGATTAAAGGAAATGAAAACTATCCCCTAGACCTGTTCCACCCTCTCTTTTTTAGTGGTATAATAATTTTATTAATTATTTTTTTAACCAGATGCTATCAAAGCCTAGAGGTAAACAGTAGTTTATAAAACCAGTATCAGTGACCAAAATCACAGTAAGGGAGCCTGACAACACATATCTGGCTGTATTTTATGATTTCTGTAAACCAGTGATTATTTTTTTCCCTCCCATTTTATGATTTCTGAAAATTAGTCACTATTTTTTCCCTCTCATTTCCTTTTTGGAACAGAAGTATCTATTAGTTTTTCTGTTCCTGTCTCACCACTGTATGTCAGGTATGGGGGTGTAGATAATTTGTCTTTTTAGTTCTCATGTCTCTGCATCTGTAGCAATCAAAGCCAAGGATGTTCACTTGAAAAGCTTTGTCTGTATCTAGACCTAATTCAGATTATAATATTAGTGGCTTTAAGTCTGTTATCATGATTGGATAATATTTTAGGAGTCTCAGTAGGCGATTAATATATTTTGCATGTTAGGGAGACATGAACCACTGGATCCAAAGAGAATGGTGTGGTTGGTCTCTTATGTACCATGTCTCCCTGTACTGTCCTCCCATTGAGATTCTGAGCTTGGCCTAACAACTTGTTTTCACCAGTGGAACATTGGGAGATACGATGTAAACAGTCACTTGAAAAGTGTTTGTGTGTTGGAGCTTGCTCTGACTTGCTGCTCAGGGCTCTGCACCTGTGTGAATAATCCCAGAACAGCCTACTGGAGACAAGTAGCACAGCTGAAAGCCAGCACATCCCACGTGGGTGCATCTTAAACTAGTCATTCCTAGTTGATCTTCTAGATAAGTGGAACTGTATCAGTGAGTCAAGGGACCAAGCAGGTCTGCTTAGGTCACACAGTTGACCCACAGTGTCATAAGACTATGATAGGTTTGTTTTTTTTTTATTATATCATGGTCGTGCACATAAATGTAATCATGGGGTACAATGTGTTGGTTTTATACACAATCTGAAATATTTTCATCAAACTGGTTGACATAGCATTTATGGCATTTTCTTTTTTCTTTTCTTTTTTTTATTAAATCATAGCTGTGTACATTAGTGCAATTGTGGGGATAATGTGCTGGCTTCATATACAATCTGAAATATTTTCATCAAACTGTTTAACATAGCCTTCGTGGCATTTTCTTAGTTATTATAAGAAGACATTTGTATTCTGCATTTAGTAAGTTTCATCTGTACCCTTCCAAGATGCACCGTAGGTGTGATCCCACCAATTACCCTCCCTCCACCCATTCTCCCCCCTCCCCTCCCCTTCCTTGCCCCTTTACCCAATTCTTGTGTTGTAATTGGGTTATAGCTTTCATATGAAAGCTATAAATTGGTTTCATACTAGGGCTGAGTACATTGGATACTTTTTCTTCTATTCTTGAAATACTTTGCTAAGAAGAATATGTTCCAGCTCCATCCATGTAAACGTGAAAGAGGTAAAGTCTCCATCTTTCTTTAAGGCTACATAGTATTCATGGTATACATGTACCACAATTTAGTAATCCATTCGTGGGTCGATGGCCACTTGGGCTTCTTCTGTAACTTACCAATTATGAATTGGGCTGCAATAAACATTCTGGAACAGATATCTTTGTTATAATGTGATTTTTAGTCTTCTGGGTATACACCTAGTAAAGGAATTGTAGGGTCGAATGGCAGGTCTATTTTTACATCTCTAAGTATTCTCCAAACATCCTTCCAAAAGGAACGTATTAGTGTGCATTCCCACCAGAAGTGTAGAAGTGTTCCCTTTTCTCCACATCCACACCAACATCTCTGGTTTGGGGATTTTGTCATGTGGGCTAATCTTACTGGAGTTAGGTTATATCTCAAAGTAGTTTTGATTTGCCTTTCACTGATGATTAAGGATGGTGAGCATTTTTTCATGTGTCTGTAGGTCGTGCACCTGTCTTCTTTAGAGAAGTTTCTCTTCAACTCCTTTGCCCACCCTGACATGGGATTACTTGTTCTTTTCTTGCTAATACGTTTGAGTTCTCTGTGGATTGTGGTTATTAAACCTTTGTCAGAGGCATAACCTGCAAATATTTACTCCCATTCTTAGGGCTGTCTGCTTGCTATACTTACTATGTTCTTGGCTGTGCAGAAGATTTTTAGTTTGATCAAGGTCCCAGTAGTGTATTTTTGATACTGTTTCAATTGCCTGAAGAGTCCTCCTCATAAAATATTCACCCACGCTGATTCCTTCAAGAGTTTTCCCTGCACTTTCTTCTAGTATTTTTATAGTTTCATGTCTTAGGTTTATATGTTTAATCCAGTGAGTATATCTTAGTTAATGGTGAGAGGTGTGGGTCCCATTTCAGTCTTCTACAGGTTGCCAGTCAGTTCACCCAGCACCATTTGTTAAATAGAGAATATTTTCCCCACTGAATGTTTTTAATTGGCTTGTCAAAGATCAAATAATGGTAAGTAGCTGGGTTTATCTCTTGGTTCCCTATTCTATACCATACATCTACCTCTCTGTTTTTGTGCCAGTACCATGCTGTTTTGATCACTATTGATTTACAGTATAGTCTGAGATCTGGTAGCGTAACTCCTCCTGCTTTTTTTTTTTTTTTTCTGGTAATGCCTTGGCTATTCAAGGTTTTTTCTGACTCCATATAAAACAATGTATTTTTTTAAGGTATTTAAAGTATGACAGTGGAGCTTTAATAGGGATTGCATTAAAATTATATATTGCTTTGGGTAGTAGGGACATTTTAATAATGTTGATTCTTCCCAGCCATGAGCATGGTATGTTTTTCCATTTGTTGACATCTTCAGCTATTTCATTCCTTAGAATTTTGTAGTTATCTTCATAGATATCTTTCACATCCTTTGTCAGGTAAACTCCCAAATATTTCATCTTCTTTGGTACTGCTGTAAATGGAATAGAGTCCTTGACTCTTTTTTCAGCTTGACTATTGTTGCTATATACAAAAGCTACAGATTTATGAGCGTTGATTTTGTAGTCTGAGACACTGCTGTATTCCTTGATCACTTCTAAGAGTTTTGTAGTAGAATCCCTGGTATTTTCCAAATATACAATCATATCATCTGAAAAGAGGGAAAGTTTGATCTCTTCTGACCCTATGTGGATACCCTTGATTGCCTTTTCTTCCCTAATTGCAATGGCTAAAACTTCCATTACAATGTTAAAGAGCAGTGGAGACAATGGGCAACCTTGCCTGGTTCCCGATCTGAGTGGAAATTATTTCAATTTCACTCCATTCAATACGATATTGGCTGTAGGTTTACTGTAGATGGCCTCTATCAGTTTAAGAAATGTCCCTTCTATACCCATTTTCTTAAGTGTTCTGATTATGAAGGGATGCTGGATATTATCAAAAGCTTTTTCTACATCAATTGAGAGAATCGTATGGTCTTTGTTTTTTAACTTATTTATGTGTCAAATTATATTTATAGATTTACGTGTATTGAACCAGCCTTGAGACCCTGGGATAAAACCTACTTGATCATGGTGTATAACTTGTTTGATGTGTTGCTGGATTCTAGGTTCTGGATTCTTGTTTGCTAGGATCTTGTTGAATATTTTTGCATCAATATTCATTAGTAATATTGGTCTATAATTTTCTGTTCTTGTTGGGTCTTTTCCTGGTTTGGGGATCAAGGTAATGTTTACTTTACAGAATGTATTGGGTAGTATCCCTTCTTTTTCTATATTTTGGAAAAGGTTGAGTAATACAGGTACTAGTTCCTCTTTAAAGGTTTGGTAGAATTCTTATGTGAATTACAGGCTCTTCTTTTTAGGGAGATTTTGTATAGTTGATGCTATTTCAGAACTTGAAATGCCTGTTCAACATTTCCACTTCATTCTTGCTAAGTCTTGGAAGGTGGCATGCTTCCAAGTATTGGAATTTCCTTCAGATTTTCATATTTCTGAGAATAAAGTTTTTTGTAATATTCATTGAGGATTTTTTGAATTTCTGAGGAGTCCATTGTTATTTCATCTTTCCCATTTCTGATTGATGAATAAGAGATTTTTTACTCTTTTTTTTCCTGGTTAAGTTAGCCAATGGTTTAACTATTTTATTGACCTTTTCCAAAAACCAACTTTATGATTTGTTGATCTGTTGAATAATTCTTTTATTTTCAATTTCATTTAATCCTTCTCTAATTTTGGTTATTTCTTTTCTTCTGCTGGGTTTGGGATTGGAATGTTCTTCCTTTTCCAACTGCTTGACACATCCCATTAAGTTGTCTACTTCCTCTTTTTCCATTCTCTTGAGGAAGGCTGGCAGAGCTATAAATTTCCCTCTTAGGACTGCCTTTGTAGTATTCCAGAAGTTCTGATAGTATGTATCTTCATTATCGTTTTGTTCCAAAATTTCCAAAATTTTGTCTTGATCTCGTCAATGACCCATCTATCATTCAGCATAAGGTTATTTAGTTTCCATGTTTTGGTATGAGTATGCAAATACCTGTTGTTACTGTGTTCCACTTTTATTCCACGATGGTCCAAGAAGATGCAAGGAATAATTTCTATTCTTTTAAGTTTGTTGAGGTTTGATTTGTGACCTAAGATGTGATCTATTTTGGAGTATGTTCCTTGGGCTGATGAGAAGAATGTTTATACAGTTTTGTTAGGATGAAATGTTCTCTATCTGTCTGTTAAATCCAAATGCTGAATGGTTAGGTTTAAATCTAAGATTTCTATGCTTAGCTTCTTATTGGAGGATCTATCCAACACCGTTAAAGGGGTGTTAAAATCTCCGACCACTATGGAGGTGGTGGAAATCAAGTTGTTCATGTCTGTTAGAGTTTCTCTTATAAATTGAGGTACATTTTGGTTGGATGCATAAATATTAATAATAGAAATCTCATCATATTGAGTATTGCCCTTAATATATATGAAGTGTCCATCCTTATCTTTCCTCACTTTGGTTGATTTAAAACCTATTGTATATGAAAACAAAATTGCAACACCGGCTTTTTTCTGATTTCCATTTGCCTGGAATATAGATGACCATCCCGTCACCTTGAGTCTGTATTTATCTTTTAAGGTAAGATGACATTCTTGTATGCAGCAGATATCTAGCCTGATTTTGTATCCAGTCAGCCAGACTGTGCCTCTTTAGAGGGCAATTTAAGCCATTCACATTAATTGAGAATATTGATAGGCCTAGGAGAATTTTGGGTATTGAGTTTACTGAGAGATCAGTGGACATTTTTGATCCTTTCACCACTGCGGGAGATGGAATTTGATCAAATGTATCAAAGTGAGTTTACTTTTGTGGTAGAGAATTGCAGTGGTCATTATGGAGGATAGGTCTGAGGATATCCTGGAGAGCTAGTTTAGTTATGGCAAATTTCTTCAACATGTGAATGTCGTTGAAGTATTTAATTTCTCCATCATAAATGAAACTCAGTTTAGCTGGATACAGGATCCTGGGTTGAAAGTTATTTTGTTTAGGAGATTAAAAGTCGATGAAAAACCTCTTCTAGCTTGAAAGATTTCAGCAGAGAGATCTGCAGTAATTCTAATATTCTTCCCCTTGTAGGTTATGGTTTTCTTGCATCTGGCTGCTTTCTGAATTTTCTCTTTCATATTAACTTTGGTGAAGTTAATTATGATGTACTTGGGGGATGTCTTATTTGGGTTGAGTCGTGCTGGGATTCTGAAACTGTCTGCTATCTGAATTTCAGAATCCCTCTGTGTGTCTCAAAAGTTCTCTTTCATAATCTCATGAAGAAGAGACTCTGTGCCTTGCAAAACTACTTCGTCGCCTCCAGGGATCCCTATAAGGTGAATATTGGTTTTCTTCAAATTATCCCAGAACTCCCTGAGAGAGTTATCCGTTTTTGCTCTCCATTTCTCTTTCTCTTTAAGTGTTTGGGAGCATTTAAAAGCTTTGTCTTCAATGTTGGAAATCCTTTTTTCTGCCTGCTCCCTTCTGTTACTGAGGGATTCTATTGTATTTCTCAGATCTTGGAGGGCTGTAAGTTCTTTTCTCAATGTCTCTAAATCTTTGATGATTTTATCTTTGAATTCACTGAATTGTTAAGACATTTTTTGAATTATTCCTAGTATTTCTGACTCCAACTTTACTTCCAATCTGTTGATCTTTTTGCCATCCAAATTCTAAATTCAATATCTGACATCTCAGCCATTTGTTTGTGAATGGGATGCTCTGGTCCTTGTCGGGGGCAGGGTTGAGCTGTTCTGATTATTCATGTTGCCAGAGTTTTTCCACTGATTCCATCCCATGATTTTTTTTCACTATCTAGCTAGATGAACAAGTAAGGTGAAATTGGATTGGAGACTTCTGGTGTTGTGGTTGACCAGCCCTTCACTAAGAAACTGGGGCTGGTGACTGCAGCTTTTCCTTTACAATTTTGAGAAGTACCTGTATAGTACTACAGTCTGTGACTCTAGAGGCCTGATTGGTGTAGTGGGGGTAGGTGGCTCTGTCTTGTATTCAGCTGATCTCTGTCCAATCCTAGTATATCAATGACTCTGAGTTACAGTCTCTGCTTTGGAGAAACACAAGCAACTAGGCCATACCATCCCTCACAGGTAATACATGGAAGAGGATAACAAACCATCTCACTACAACAAAACCAGAGTATCAACTTCGAGGGTCCACAAATAGCACCCGCTCTCTAGCTGGAGAGTTCAAAAGGTCTCCAGAAACTAGATATTAGGAGTCTACTGGTAGCTCAAGTGTGGCTTGAGCACCTCTGATGCTCCGAGGAGTTAGATAACCCCATCCAGTGGAAGGTTTGGAGAAAGGGGGTTTATGGATATTTCCACACCTAGATCACCCTTCTCCACCAGACTCTGGTAGCCCCATCCTCAGTCTCTGTTAACCCAGTGTCTATGGCCCCGTTCTGTCCAATTAGCAAATGTGCCAGGACTATGTGCCTGTCAGAATCAAAATAGGGTCACTGCCTCCTCCTTGTGGTTACCACCCTCTGCCACCATCCAGCAGGGGCAGCTGATGCCTGCTTGCCTCTGGCACTCTGGAGAAAGTTCCACCTGGGCTCAATCTAAACCTGAGTATATTCTGACAGCAAAAGAATTTCTCCCTCAGCCACCACCCCTTTGTTGATGCTGTTCTGTAACTCTGGTGCCCCTATATGGTGAAGTCTGGTTCCCTCTGGCAGACCACAGAGTTGGGGAGATGACTCTCCCAAATTAGACTCTGGTCAGCTCACTCTATTAATGCTGGTGTTGGGTGGGAGGTGTCTCCCCTTGGGTTTGTGCACCTCAGCAGTTCCCGGGTCTCCACCCATAGTGCAGATACCCAAATCTCCTCCCACTGTTGAGATACACTTTCTCAGGGCCAGGTCAGTCACCTCTCCCTCTGTGTCTTTCTGTACTGTTACTGGATTCACAGATACAGCACAGCTGCACTGCCTCCATCTATGCAATGCCCAGTCCTAGCGAAGAAGTGCAGACATTCTGGTCTCTGCGGGAGTTGGACTTCTAGACCGCCAGGCCAGGGGGGAAGGGTAAACTGGAAGTTCAAGGTGGCAAGGAAAATATTTGTTTAAACTTCCTGCCAGACAACGGAATTCCTGGGCTCATGACAGGGGCTCTCTGGAGAAGGAGTTCCAACTTCCAGCAATTCCTTCCAGTGGGATGAGGGAAGAGAGTCTCAGTTCATTGCTCACAAGTAAAGATCCCACAGCAAGCAAGCAATTTTCTTAGGGGAGGGGAAAGACACATGTCCTCTTGGGGATGGGATCTGTATCTGAAATTTGTTTCCTTGGAGTTGAAGCTTTCCTTGGCAGGGAAGATGTGCAGTTTTCTATCTCTTCAATCAGCTCAGCTCCCTGCCTTCATCTTTGTTGGGTTCTTTCTTGCCGCTATCTCTCCCTCTGGACTGGACCTTCTGTTGAAAGCTGGCTCCAGTCAGCCATCATCCCCTATTCCTCCTTGTTATTGTTGAATATGTAAGTTGGAGTTAGGGAACGTAGCCAACCTGAGGATTCAGCACAACACAAAACATGTTGAAACCAAATGAGCAAATAAACAGATAAACAGGCTACCAGACACATAAGTACACAGATGCACAGACAATCAGAAACAACTGGACATACAGACAAAAAACAACTAGAAGGGAAATGAGGTTAATCAAAAAGAATTAAATAATTAAAATAATAATAAATAAAAACAAAAACTCTAAAAATCTGATGTAAGCACTCTCAGCTACCATAAAAAGGGAAGAAGAGAATGAGAAGAAAAAGAAAAAGAAATAATATATATATTAACTTAAAAAGAAAAAATTAAAAATTAGAGGAAAATTATCAATAACTCCAACAGGAAAAAAAGAAAAAGAAAGGGAAAAAAAGAAAAACAATGGCACCAACTACCAAAGTATTATTCTTATATATATATATGTAAAAAAATATAACTATAGGAAGGATGTAGGAGTCAACTTTAATAGGAACGTATTTATATTGCAATATACTTTCTGGACATCAGAAAGGTAATGGTGTGAGTGGTTCCCCAGGCTTATACCTGGTTCATGCTTTACTTTGTTACCACAGTTACTGCTGAATCTGGTCTTTAGAAGGAGGTGCCTGTCAGAGCCATTTCTGGAATTTCAAAATATGTCTGTTTTCCAACTGGCTGCCCAACCTCGGTTGACCTGTTCAACACAGCACCCCTATGTGCCCTCCAGACTCGGTGTAGGAGACCATGCTGCAACAGTTTCTCCACTCAGTGCCCAGTTTCCCTGCAAACTGGGAATTGCAATCTTCCATGAGGGCGGGGCTGGTTGCTACTGGAGCCCACCGTTTCAGTAGAAGCGCTGAGATTTTTCCATCAGAGTCCACGGCTCAAGATTATGCTTTTGAGATTTGCAATCTGTCCGATTGCTGCACACGCTTAACTGCCAATCTACACCAATATTCCCCATCCCAGAATGATTAAATCTATTTATTCATACCTGCTGTTCCTGAAAAAGGTGCCCATGGCTGGTCACCATTTCCAAATGTGTGTGTTCCTAGGTGGGATACTTTTCCCCTGATTTTCTATCCGGCTGTCTATCCCCCTGCCACTCCAAATGGCACCCTCTCTGATCATGAATTTCCTCTCAGGAATCCACACTTCACTGATCTTTCCACAAAACACCTACTTTCCCCACCAACTGGGAACTGCAGTCCTGTGGGGGAGGGCCTGGTTGCTGCCACAGCTGGCGCCTCTTTAACAATGGCACAAAAATTTCTCTAGCAGATTCTGCAGCTCCAGGTTAGATTTTAAGTTCAGGAATCCTGCCACTCCTTTCCAGTTCAGGAATCCCTTATTGTCTGTCCACAGAAACTTTCCCCATGGGGGAAGATCCAGCCAGCCTCTCTCTCACCTGAAAGTTTGGGAGAGTTGCGCTAGACATCCGTCCTGACCACCATCATGCTCCACCTCTATGATAGCTTTTTTATTTTTTATTTTTTTGCAGTTCAGCCAAGGCCAAGTTTGAACCTCCCACCTTCTGTATATAGGGCCGGCGCCCTACTCGCTGAGCCACATACATCTCCTGTCTATGATAGCTTTTTTAAACCACCAAGGTTTGAGTCATTTTGTTCTTCAGCAAATGCACACATGGCTTCTGTGGGGCAAAGATATTAAATTAAGACATGATAATTTAGTGGGCAAATAAGAGCCTGAAGAAAGCAGGTGCATGATGAATCTGAGTAACTAAAAGAATGTCAAAGTGGCTGAAACTAAAGAGCAGTGATGGTATGAGATAAATTTGGTGAGGCAGGAGTAGTCAGATTATTCATGGCTTCTGTGATCCTTAGCCATTGCCACAATACTGCTACATGATAAACCACTCCAAAATTCATTAGCTTGGTACAACTATTACCCATTATACCTCTGCCTTCAAATTTGGGACCAGTTGCTATAAGCTGAGTTCAGCTAGACAGCTATGTTTCAGAATGTGTTGAAGTGGGCTTGGCTCCTCACTGTGGTCTGGACTCCAGGTCTGTTCTAAATGTTTTCATGTTTAAGTCCAAGCTGAAGGGCAGTAACTACCTGGAAAATCCTTCTCATAGTGATAGCAAAGGTGCAAGAGAGAAACTTAATCCCGTAAGCACACCTGAGATGTTTGGACCTCACCTGCTAATATCCTATTGGCCAAGGCAAGTCACGTGGATAATCCGAAGGTCAAGGTGCAGGGAAAACATGCTCCTTACCAAAATTTATAAGGAAATACATTCCACAAAGGCAAGCCATACTATTCATAGCAGCATCATTTATAGTAGCCAAAAAATGGAAACAATCCAAATGTCCATTAACTGGTGAATGGATTTTAAAATTTCATATTCACACAATGGAATACCCTTTGGCAAGAAAAAAGAACAAAACCATGACACATGCTACAACATTATGCTAATAAAAGAAGCCAGATACAGAGGACTACTACTGTTTGATTTCATTTATATTAAATTGCTAAAAAAGATAAATCTGTAGAGACCCAAAATATAGGGTCTGCCTAGGGGTAGATGTCAGGAATTTATTGCAAATGGACACAGGAAACTAGTCTGATGCAAATATTTGAAAACTGTATTTAGGCAATGAATGTACAACTGCATTAATTTGCTTAACATTCATCGAAATGTTCACTTAAAATAAGTAAATTTTATAGTTTGTAAATTATGTCTTTATAAAGATATTCAAATTTGTAACTAATGAAATAATGTTACTATGGCATTGTGATCATAACAATGATACATTTTCAAAGGCACTATTTATCGGTTGATCTGATATGGATATACTTGCAAAACTCTAGCTACTGTCTTTAAGCAATTTCTGAAGTTAAATTTTTTTCTAAAATATTACACAGAATTTTAGCATCATTTTCTTTAGTTACTCAGCTTTGCTTATAAATAATAAACATTTAAAAATGTGTCCTTTGAGCATTTCATTTTAAGTTAATGCATGTGGCAAAAGAAAAATTGGCACATGTGAACAAAAGCAGCTGTAATTAATGAAGCATGCCTTACGTATTGACTTATATAACATGTACAGCGAAACGTGTTCTTTTTTTTTTTTTTTTTTTGCGAAACGTGTTCTTACAGGTCAAGAACTGCAAAATCTTCACTAATTGCTGGAGTTTATTCTTCTGTTTGGAATAAAAATGGATTTAACGATTAGAATAACTATTCAATGGGTAATAGAAGCAGGAAGGGGGGGGTCTCTGTTATTAGCTAATCTAACAATTATCCCTAAATCGGAGCTTGTGTTCTACATGAATATCAACTGAGTGTGTTTAGGAGGTACAGCTGGAGAGGTGAAAACAGCTGCCTACTCTAATGCAAAATTCCTTTGGTTAAGAGAATGCATTAACATTAATCCAAGAACTCTAGTATGGACTGAATTCCCTAAGTGGAAAAATGCCTAGTTCTGTCACAGGCCAGCAGCAATTGCTTGTACTTCCTTGCCAGCACATGGAGAATGTGCCTGCTTGTGACATCATCTCATTTATGAATTCCACGTTATTGTCTGCAACTTAAGCATCTGTTCTGGAAGTATGTGACAGTGCCTGCGATCATGGTAGAGGCTGGGCTGAGCTTAGAAAATTGTTTCCCCTTTACCTTCTCTTTCTAGTAAGAGGCTTAGAAGGAAGCTATAAAGTGAAGAATGAATACTATAATAACTGAACATCACTGACAGCTTACAAAATGTTACAGGCATTTCTTCTAAGTTAATATTTATTCAACAAATATTCATGAAGAGCTTTCATGAGACCTGTTCATTCTGCTAGATGCTGTACTCATACTACCTCATTCAGACAACTGCCTTGGAATAAATTCTGGTTTTGTCCAACCTTAAGAAGTTCATGTAAGCATTTGATTCTCATGGTTTTGTGAAGTCTGTATCCTCCCAATACATGTTCAGGTGTTCAGGAACTTGAGGCTCGTATTTTTAAGTGTCTTTGCCACAATTGCAAATGGGGCGGGGAGACAGGCAGACTAGTCAAATACTAATCAAATTGCCTGGTAGTGCTGTGACTGTGAGCTTGTTTCTTTGCCACTTAAAGCATCAAGGGTGTCATCTGAGAGGAAGTTTAATGGGCCATGTTTTTTGAGTTTAAATGAGAAAATCCTTCTTGACACCACTTCAATCTCCACCTACTGGCCCAGTTTTCTTCTTCCTTTTATAGAGCAAATTTTATTTAAAGATTTCATATATGCAGTCTACAGTTGTCTGCTCACTCAATTTATGCTCACTTCTGAATCACTCCATCAAGACTGCTTGTGTGGTGAGCAATGACCTGCCTTTTGCATGATTTACGTAAACATTCCCCTTGCTTGTCTTCTACCTTCCATAAATGTCCTGTTGCAATCTGATTCTGTCAAATCCTAAATCAAATTAGATCAGACTTCTGTAAAACCCTCTGTTTCCCATGTAGTGTAGAATAGAAACCAAAAACATTTCAGGAACCATCGAGGCTCTCTGCCACGTGCCCCCTTATCTCTGATCTCATTTCCTATCAGTCACCCCAGTCTCATCCAGCCTTCATTATTATCTTGCTCATCTATAACATGCCAACAGTCATCCTTCTCTTCCTATAGGACATTTTATTTCACCATTGTTCTCTCCATGAGATATTCTTCTCCCTGTAATCCACATTCCCTACTCCCTACCTTGTTATTCAAACGTCAAGAACCCAGTGAAGACTTCCAATGATTCTGTTAAAACCCACAACCCCTCTAAACACACCCGCCACACACACACCCAATCATTACTCTCTTTCTTTGGTTTGTTCTCCTTCAAAATACTCATCATCCTTTTTGTACTGTATCTCTCCTCACTAGAATGTGAGCTTGATAAGAACAAGGGTTGGAGACACAATTACTCACTGCTAAATTCTCAGAACCTTGACAATCCTTGTGTACACTAGTGGTCAATAAATATTTATTACTAATACACATTTTGCACTTGGCATGATCCATGGTATATTGCAACTACTCAATAAATGCCAGGCTCTATTCTTATTTTTGCATAGGGACAAAATAAGAATTATATAAACTTGGAGAAAATATTACTAAGCACAGTAATAACTGCCCTGAAAATCCATGTTGTAATTTTGGTTTCAGTGTGCAACAACATTGATGTGTAGCAAACCTCTGCACTGATTCTGCATCTGAATATGTGCAAACCTTTCACAAGTCTCTATACAATGGCTTATTATTCATATTGCATGACAAGAAAGGTTTTTTACATGCTTGTATTTTTACATGCATGAGAAAAATGCCCCCCAATTCTCAGCTCTTTCCTCATTTCATCCCATTAGGATAGTAGCTACCTTAGACCAGTTAGATAGGTGGATTATAGAGAGCGATAAACCACCTCCCACATTTTTATAATTCTCAGGCTTATTCTGGTACTCTATTTGACTCATATTTGATGTACATCCCAAACTTGGTTAAGCTTCTGGGTTTTCTTTGTCCCTGTAACTAATAAATAGTTGTTGAATTAGCAAAGTTCTAATTAAAGCAATGGAGTAGTAGTAGAAACATAAGGAAAAAGTGAATAAATAAATATTTATTGAGCATTTACCTTTGTCAGAAAGGAGGCAAAATATACTAGTGATAAAAAGCATAGTGTCATCATACATCAGGACAGAAGCCATCTTTACCATTTATTACACGGCTGTGAACAAATCACTTCAACTTCTCAGGGCTTAACTTTCCTCTACTTTACCAGAATTAATTATAATGTCTTCTTTAGAAGGATATCATGAAGACAAAAGGAGGTATCACCAGTGATATTCATTGTGCATGGCACATGGTCTAGCACCTTAAATGATGGCTGTCATTGTCACCCTCAAAGTCATTGCATTTGCTATTCACCTTACATCTCACAGCTACCCTGTGAGTTAGATACAATTATTAGCCCCACTTTGTAGTTGAGGCCACTGAACTACAGAGAACCAAGCAGCTAAAATCACATACTCAGTAGGTGACTAATCCGGGCATCACATACTTTCAAATCTTGTTCCATTTCAACTATGCAAATTCTTAATGACTAGGGCCAAGTTATTTGAAACTAATTCTGTTATCATTTCCCTCTGAAACATTTCCTTTACCTAATTTACAGAAATACTATTGATTTACATTATTTTTATATTAATGTATTAAAATACTGTCTGTTTAGCAGGGCATTGTGGCAGGCGCCTGTAGTCCCAGCTTCTCGGGAGGCTGAGGCAAGAGAATCGCCTAAAAAAAAAAAAGCCCAGGAGTTGGAGGTTGCTGTGAGCTGTGAGATGCCACGGCACTCTACCAAGGGCAATAAAGTGAGACTCTGTCTCTACAAAAAAAATAAAAAATAAAAAATAAATAAAATACTGTCTGCATCTTAAGAAGGGCAGAGTAAAGGACTCATACACAAAAATCCTAGGCAAAACAGTTTGTCATTGCAAGCGTTAATTAGTAATCAAGATGGATCATGGTATGATTATTAGGACTAGGCCAATGATATCCATGACTTCCAGTGTCAAGAATAAATTTCTATGGTTTTCTTTGTTAGCTTGGTAGAGGAAACAACCAGATAAAACCAATCAACCATTCAGGAAATAAAACAGTACATCAACCAATGGTCTATAGAAAATATGCTAGGTTTTGGGATCTTATTTAATGTAAGGCAGTTCTTGATGAACACATTCTATTTTATCTTGTGTTCAGTTTCCAAAAAGGGAATGGAGGTAAAATAGAAATGATAATTATTATTAATTATGTCCTTACATATCCATTATCCCTATTGCTTAAAACAACCTTGTAAATAATTTTCTTTATTGCAGATGAGAAAACTAAAGCTTTAGGAGGGTAAAGAAAATTCCTGTCATTCCCATGGTTTATGTAGTTTCAAGCCTTCAAACTTGGATTCATTGTAGAAGGAACATTGAATTGAGATTTGGGAAGGCCATGTTTGGGGCCCCCTGCTCAATTCTAGGGTATGTATGATTTTAGCAAAACAAGTCACCTTGTTGGGCCTACATTTTTTTATTTGTAAAGAAAGTCAAAGGAAGTATCTCCCAGTTCGATGTGAATTTACTTTTTAGATCTGAGATGCCACTAGGAGTTAAAGATTATGTAGTTAACTCATGTAAGAAGTTGTTTTATCTTCATTTTTAGGGCAAAATACTTCTCGTAAGTCAATGTAGCTGGTGATCAGAGGGAATAAACTACTTATCTCCACAGTTATGTTTGACTAATTTCCTTTTTCTGGGGAGAACTGAAGAAAGAGGCCCCTGGAATTGTCTTTAGCTCTGTGGTGAGCTACTAATTTGAAACCACAGGGTGCTTTTGAGAAACTGCAGACTTGCATCTGATAACCATTTTATGGGAATGTGCCTTGGCCCTTTAGTTGTGGTTCCCCACAAAATGCCATGTTGATGGACATGCTTCCAGAAGATGAAAGCTCCTTGGGGGTCTGTGCCAGAGACCTCTGACTATGTCACTTGGCATTTGCTGATTTCTGCCTATTTTCTGTATAAGCGAATGTCTCTGAGCTACACTTTCATTTGAATCTCTGGTATTCCAGTAAAATTTACATGTGGTCAGATGAAAATGCTAACTCCAGAATGATGTAAAGTGAAGTGAGAGAAGTAGATTCTAGCATTTTTAAAAGATACAGGCAAGCTTTCCAACAACTGGCCTTTTCTTTTGGAAGAGTATTATCTTGGCAAGATGTGAGCAGCTCCTTGCTGCACTGGGTTCTTATTTTCTGTCCATTTAAGACAGGGAATAAAATTAGAATTTTTAAATGGATAAAAAATCAAATAATAATTGCCAAACCCAAGAAATATAATATGCACTTAAATAATTATAATATTCTCTTTGAAGGACAGTATAAAATGAAGTACCCTAACTCTGGAACTAGAGTTCCCAGTTCAAATTATAACTGCCACTAACAAGTCTCAGGACTTTGGTGTCTCAGTTTTTGCATCTATAAGATGGAAATACTTATAGTAGTATAGAAGGTTCTTAATGAGAGTACAAAAGAGTCTATGACTATGAAACATCTATGATTTTTTTTTCTATAGTACACTACCTTCCCCCTTCTCATAACTCTTTAAGGGCCTTAAATTGTCATACAAGAGGTAAAAGATGTGTTCATTCTCTATTTATTGAGTCCTGGCTCTATTACAAGAAGTATGCTAGTTGTCAGAAAATGAAAATTAAATAAAAGCATCTCTTATCCCTACTCTATTATTCTCACAGTAAAGGAAACACACATACACACACAATAATGATAACAAGTCTAGGCCTTTTATAAACAAAACATATTACTAGGAGGGTTATTTTCTTTTTAGTTTTACAAAGGAAATTATATTTGGGCTAGATTTGAAGGAAAGATTAGTGATTAGGCATTTCAGACAGAAGAAATAGCACAAAAAAGGCAGAAACAGGACAGAACATGATGTCTTTGGGTGCATATTTGCAAAAACAACCTCATCTTACTTGGTCCTATGCATGACAAACTCACTCATAACACTTAAAATATCATAATACAGCTCTTCCTCTTCCATAAAGACAGGGACCATTTCATCTCTGTACATCCTTAGCATAATGTCTTACATATAAATTAAGTACAAGGAACATTTGGTGAATTGGTTAGAAATGAAAATACAATTTAGACATTAAGTGCTATAGGATTTCAGAGGAAGGAGTGATTTGTTTCATTTGGGAAGTTTCCTAGTGATATAAAGTGAACTGGAAAAGAATAAATGGGGTTTTTGTTGTTATTTATTCACCCATAGGTTAATCTGGTTAATTTTTTGTACAAAAAATGTCAAATTGAGGCAAAGAGCATGAGGAAAGTGAATTTTTAATACACCTCAAGTGGAGTGGTGTATATATTGTTCTGTTATTCATCTCCTTTTTTCAGCCAATCATTTTTCTCTTCCCTTTAAAGAGGTCCAGGAAGGGCTCTCAATTGTGTGTACTATTTCCAGTCTACAAGGATGGGCATAAGATTCAAGCTGACCATTGAGGATATAACATCTACTTGGCCTCATTTATTTGTCCTGTGAAGGGCAGGTAACTAAACAAGACAAACAGAATCACCCCTAAGACAGTATCATCTGTCCTGAGAGAGATAATCTTTTCCTTGCGGAACATGGACTGTGACATTCTCCAACAAAATTGGAAGACTTTGTCTGATAATGGAGCCAATAAACAAACAATGGAAAATCCTGCAAACATAGGTGAGACTCAGTCTTCAAATTTTTATAACGAATTACATTAGAGGATGTTATAGCTCTCCCTCTCTACTTCCCTCCACTTCCTCTCACCCTCTTCCTCTCTTAATGGTTTAAATTTAGTTTCTGCACATTTAGTAGACGAATTCTTCCTGATACGTGTATAAGGTGAGTGGTAGAAGTTGAGGAATCATCATTTTGGGAAACTATCATTTGGGAATCAGAGGTTCAGATAATATACAGAAGTAAATTCTTGCAATTATGCTGAGAAACCAGGAAGTCAGAATTGGACTTACCAGAAAACATTGACAAGTCAATGAGGCAGAAGTTGATGTTGCTTCTGTTCTGTTAAAGGTATTACCAGATGGCTTCACATCAGAACTTGAAAGTCATGCCACACAAGCAACAAGCTACAAAAGCAAAATGTGAAGTCTTAGTCTTTAATGACCACTTATTATTTTCAATAATCTTTCATTCACTTATAACCCGGTCATTAATTTGTGGTCAGGACATTATTCATTCCACAAATAAGCATATGGCCAGGCTAAAAGGCATGGGAGACACTAGGTACATTCTAGAGAACAGAGAACTAATTAGTGTCTAGCACAAGTACTATATATCTGGAATTACTCCCTTTAGTAAGTCCCCTGAAACATACCTCCAGCCAATGTTTCTGCCAACTACAGTTCGAACAATTGTTGTGTAATCTCCCTTGCTTTAGTGATATCAACAGTCCCTTCACTTTGTCAAAGAGCTTCCCTCAATTTATAATTGCTGTCATCTTTACTACCTATTTCTACAGCCATGTAGTTAAAAAAGAAGTTATCATTCAACCTGATGCTGTCCTGGCTACTCCATAACACATCTACATTATCTCTAACACATATTTTGTCCACTATTATAACTTAAAAATATTCCATAGAACACAAAATGAGTGGAAAAAATAAAGCTCACAGTGAAGTGAACAAGGTGCGCTGCACATTGGGGAGTGTCCTCCATGCATGTCGCCATGTCATTGCCAAAGGCCACTTCCAGTGTAGCTCACCAAAAGTCATTGCCCTGGCTAAATCTAGCTAAGAGCACAGGCAAATCCAACCAATATTAAAAGCATACTGTAATGTGTTGAGATAACGATGTATAAACAAAAACACTGTAAAAACAAATACCTTTTAACTAATCAATGCTGTGTGGAGAGTCATTCAAGGAATGTATGTGTTTTCATTATAGGCGAAGGAATTGCATTAAGAAAAATCTGCAGGTAAACACACTTAAGGTTTTACCAAAAATAGAAAGTCACTGTAAATAGGCACAGACATAACCACCTTCACTATTTAGGTGAGATGTTAAAATGAGAAGAGTAGGTAGAAAATGATTTTTATATGTGAGATTTTATTGTAATTATTATTTCTTCTTCTTGCACTTTTTCATCCACCTATTCCTACTTCTCCCCTTCCTCCCTTTCTTCCTCTACCCTTCATCCTCTTCTCTTCCTTTTCCTCTTTCTTCTCTCCTTCCTTCTTCTTCTCTGCTTTATCCCCTCTGGCTCCCCTTTCTTCTTCTCTGAGCCATTCCACAGAATTTACTTCACATTTTCTGCTGAATTTCTTGACCTTGCCCTGATGTTATTCACCCACTAAACCTAGCTGCTTCTCTATGTATCATTTCTGCTCTAAGATCTAACTTGTGCTCTGACCACTTTAGTCCAGTGTATTTGTTCAACTCATTCAACATCTGACATACATTTAATGTGTTTTATGCCAAAGCATTGTTTTAAGATCTCATGATTATAATATTAAAAAAAATAAAGGAGACTCTGACTAGCAGAATTTAAATTCTAATGGGGAAGAGGGAAAGATAGACATAAGCATATCAATTATAAAAAGTGACAAAAAGAAAAACAAAATCAGGGTAAAGAAGGTAAATGGCCATATATAATAAAGGGCATCTGCCATGTTCTCGAGGATATTATGATCTAATTGTGTGACATATGAGGAAATAGACAAGTAGGCATGATGATAACTACTGATAAGGATGGGTCCAGGGTATTTAAACTAACAAAAAGAAAGCACCCAACCCAGCCTGGAAAGATTAAAGAATGATTTTAAGAAGTGGAAAATTCTGATCCAAACCCTAAAGGATACGCACAAGTCAATAACATTAAAAGATATAAAAGGTAATTTTGGACCAATCAGAGGATGCAAAGAATGAAACAAGAGAAATAAGGTGTAAATGGAAAAGAAGAAAATTTGAAAAAGTTACATAAATTCATTGTAATTATAGGTCTGTAGAAAGATCTCACAGAAGGTGGTTATAAACACCACCTTAATACATACTTGACTTTCTCTTTTTTCTGTTTCCTTTTCTTTCTTCCCTCCCTCCTTCTTTCTTTCTCTCTCTCTGTCTCTCTCTATTTTCTTTCTTTCTTTCTCTTTCTTTTTCTTTCTTTCTTTCTTTCTTTCTTTCTTTCTTTCTTTCTTTCTTTCCTTCCTTCCTTCCTTCCTTCCTTCCTTCCTTCTTTCCTTCCTTCCTTCCTTCCTCTCTCTTTCTTCTTTCTTCCTTTTTTTCATTTTCATGTTTTTTAGAGCAGTTTTAGGTCCACAGCAAAATTGAAAGGAAGGTACAGATATCCCATATATTCCTCCCCACATATACACACACCGCCTTCACCATTGTCAATATATCCCAGATGAGTGTTACATTTGTTATAATTGACAAACCTACATTTGTCATCACCCAAAGTCTATAGTTTTCCTTAGGGTTTGTTCTTGACATTGTACATTCTACGATTTTGAACAGATGTAAAATGATATTACATGGTTTTGAACAAATGAAAAACAGCATTATTTACCATTGCAGTATCATACAGAGTATCCCCACTGTCCTAAAAATTCTCTGTAATTGCCTATTCAGTACTTCTTCCATAAACCTCACAATCACTGGTTTTTACTGTTTCCATACTGTTTACCATTTCCAGAATGTCTTAGTCATCTAGTTGGATTCATTCATGCAGAATATAGCCTTTTCAGATTGGCTGCTTTCACTTAGTAATAAGAATTTCAGTTCCCTCCATGCCTTTTCATAGCTTAATAGCTCATTTCTTCCTAGTGAATAATTTTCTGTTGTCTGGATGTACCACAATTTATTTACACATTCACCTGATTGATGGACATCTTAGCTGCTTCCAAATTTTGGCAATTATGAATAAAGTTGCTATACATCACCATGTGCAGATTTCTATGTGGACATAAGTTTTTGATTCCTTTGAGTAAATACCAGTGAGTCCAGTTGCTAGATCATATGGTAAGACTATGTTCAGTTTTATAACAAACCAACAAACTGTCTTCCAAACTGGCTATACCACTTTGTGTTCCCACCAGCAATGAATGAGCATTCTTGTTCTTGTTGCTTCACATCCTTGCCAGCAGCACTCGTGTCGTCAGTGTTCTGGATTTTAGCCATTCTAAAAGGTGTGTAGTGTTATCTCATTGCTGCTTTTCTTTGCATTTCCTTGATGACATAAAGTAAGGAGCATCTTTTCAGATGCTTTTTGGTCATCTGTTTGTCTTCTTTAGTGAAGTGACCATTGAGGTCTTTGACTCAATTTTTTAATGAGCTGTTTTTTTGTTTGTTTGTTTGTTGTTTTAGGCCACATTAAAATTTGCTTTAATACTTATTTGGGGGAAAAATCACACTTTCAGTGAATGAACAAGAAACATTTTTATAGAAGCCATAGGCTATTATTTTTAATCTACCCATGAATTCATAGGGAAGAGGTTCCAGTAGCTCAGGGGGGCACCTTGCCACTGAATGTGACAAAGTGTTGATTGACTTTTGAATTCATGGGAAATAGGTTCCAACACCTTGTATCACTGTTACTTGGGGTCTATTGGTTATGTTGTGTACTATGGTGTACACCTATTATGCCATGAACTCATGGGGAATCAATAGGTTATTGAACCTAAAAACATGGGTCCGCTGGTACTCCTGTGTGCTATGTTATATGCTTATTATGCCATGAATTCATAGGGAATGGGTTCCAGGAGCGCAGGCTCCTTTCCGTTGGTTTTCACAAAGTGGGCTTCTCTGGGTGGAGCAGGCTGGCGCTTCAGTTGAACCCAGGTACCTTTCTCTTTGGCTTCCTTCTTTCTCTGATCATTTTCCTTCACACATTTCAGGAAGCTATCTCAGCTCTTAGAGTGTTTAATGT
>CAUYON010161336.1:0-32793 GCA_963573935.1 Arctocebus calabarensis
TGTGTGGAGACAGAGTCTCACTCAATCGCCCTCGGTAGAGTGCTGTGGAGTCACAGTTCACAGCAACCTCCAGCTCTTGGGCTTAAGTGATTCTCTTGCCTCAGCCTCCCAAGTAGCTGGGACTATAGGCGCCCGCCACAGCGCCCAGCTAATTTTTGATGCAGTTCGGCCGGAGCCGGGTTTGAACCCGCAGCCCTCGGTATATGGGGTCGGCGCCCTACTCACTGAGCCACAGGCGCCGCCCAGGCTGCTAATTTTAAGAGAAAGAAATAGTTATGCTTTGTTAGTTGTAGTGGCTCAGATTCTAGGGGAAAGAAATCTGGAGGTTTAGGGAGCATGAGCCATGTCTAGGACCAGAAACAAAGTGGTTCCAGCAGAGTTTTTTCCTCCAGAAATAACCTGCTTCCCACACAGGTTAGTTGTGTGGATGCATCAGATATTATTAAGTTAGACATTAGTGGGGTGAGGAATGTTTGTGTTCTATTTTCATCACTCTTTTAGAGCATGGAAATGTGGTAAGCAAGTCAAATATAGTGTACAATGGAGGCACTCTTGTATAGTCAGTTCTCCAAGAGTAAACATTTTTTGAGCTCAAACTGGGCCCTGGACAGTTGGCCCTAAAAATAAAGAAAGTGACCTGTGAAATGTTTAAACCATGTTTTTCACTTGTCCATTTAATGCTAAATTGCAAGGAATTTATAAAGAAAAAAAACTTCACTAGATTGACTCAAAGAGAATTTAAGGTGGCACATGGAGAAAATGAGGATCAAAAAATAGTTGGACTCTTATATATATATATTCTCATTTAATCCTTAAAATCCTATGGAGAAGGTAGTGTGATTACTGTCTTCTTTATATATCAGTTAACCAAGACTTAGGTTACTCATTTGTTGAAAATGTCCTCACTGATGAGGGTTGGGGTAGGATTTATGTGCCAGCAATCTGATTCCATAGTCTTTGCTGTAAGCCATTATGGTACAGTCTGCTACTGCAGTAAAACTGACTTCTTAGAGAGAGTTGGTAGGAGACTAATCCATGGGAAATAATGCTGCAAAGCCATAAACTAAATCCAGCATTCTACATATTTAGTAGCACATTGAGATCAGCATATAGTAGGCACTGTTGAATATTGCTGAAAATATAGGGTGTAGTCACCTTCTGTCTTTGAGAAGCAATCTTTAGTGGGAGAGATAGATTTTGAACAAATGATGATAATGTAATATTATATACAGAGTGGACGGACATAAAGTTTGTGTGCAATTTAAAATAGTTGTAACTTTAAATTACACATGAACTTTGTGTTTACCCTGTATATAGGTTGAGTATGCCTCATCCAAAAATCCAAAATTAGAAATCTGAAATGCTCCAAATTCCAAACTTTTTCTTTTCTTAGAGTCAGAGTGTCTGTCTCCTTGGCTAGCATGTACTGGTGTCATAGCTCACTGCAACCTCAAACTCTTGGGCTTCAGTGATCCTCCTGCCTCAGCCTCCTGAGTAACTGGGACTGCAGGTAAATGCCACCATGCCTGGCTAATGTTTTCTATTTTTAGTAGAGTGTCTCACTCATGCACAGGCTGGTCTTGAATCTCTTGAACTTAAGCAATCCTCCTGCCTTGGCCTCCCTGAGTGCTACAAATATAGGCATGAACCATTACGCCTGGCTAAAATCCAAAACTTTTTCTTTTGCAGGTTTTTTTTTGGCCAGGGCTGGGTTTGAACCCACCACCTCTGGCATATGGGGCTGGTGCCCTACTCCTTTGAGCCACAGGCGCCACCCCCCAAAATCCAAAACTTTCTGATTAACAACATGACCCCACAAGACACCTACCCCCTTGTGACAGATTATATTCAAATCAGTCAATGTTTTGTGCACAAAATTGTTAAAAATATTATATAAAATTACCTTCAGATTATATGTGTAAGTGAAATATAAATGAATTTCTTATTTAGACTTGGATTCTATCCCCAAGATACCTCATTATAAATGCACATATTCCAAAATCTGAAAAAGTCCAAAATCTAAAGTACTTCTTGTGCTAAGCTTTTTGGACAAGGAAAAGAGAATACTGCAGAGTCTGATTTCATTGGAAGAGAATTCAATTAAAGTATAAACAGGATGGGTGCGGTGGCTCACACTTGTAATTTTAGCACTTTGGGAGGCTGAGGGGGAAGGATTGCTTGAGGTCAAGAGTTAAGAGACCAGCCTGCACAAGAGCAAGACCTTGTCTCTACCAAAAATAGAGAAAATTAGCTGAGCATGGTGGGGTGTATCTACTAGTCCCAGCTACTTGGGAGTCTGAAGCAGGAGGATCACTTGAACCCAGGAATTGGAGGTTGCAGTGAGCTATGATGACTACACTGCATTCTGTCTCAGATAGATAGAAACTAGAGTTTGAATTTCTAGTGAAGAGTTTGTGACTTTTTTTTACTATGTCACTCTCAGTAGAGTGCTGTGGCGTCACAGCTCACAGCAACCTCAAACTCCTGGGCTTATGCGATTCTCTTGCCTTTGCCTCTCAAGTAGGTGGGACTACAGGTGCTTGCCCCAATGCCCGTTTTTTTTTTGTTGTTGTTGGAGTTGTCATTTTGGTTCAGTAGGCCTGGCCAGGTTCAGCAGCTTGGTGGTGTATGTGGCCAATGACTTACCCACTGAGCTACGGGTGCCACCTGGGATATTAAGTCTTAAGAAAAATATGTAAAATACTGGCACATGGAAAACATTGAATAAAGAAGGAAAAAATATGAGAGCGAGAACTGGTTGGGAGGTTTAGAGGGTTGTTACTACTGGAACTTTAAAGGCTTAAAAATAGTTTTTGTAGATGGGGAAGGAGGAGGCAGAGTTTCAGAATAGGAATATAGATTGTTGAAGGAATGTTAAGTACCTATAGCTTTGTTAAAATATATTTGTGAAGGCCCGCTGTAAGTGGTAATTATATGTACACATGGCTCAACAAAGTGAATACTAACCAATTTTTATGGTTAGAAATTGCATACTTAGATGCTGAAATTGTAGGAAAACCTCAACAGTTTGTCCATGGTTACACTTTTATTTAATATTTACTTCCAATACTTATTTTCCTAATGCTAATTAAAATTATATTTACAAATGTGTTTAGCTAAGCAACTATTTCATTATTTCATTGAGACATTTCATTCTAAGCTATAAAAGACTAACAAATAATACTAGAGTCATTTTCATATAATTTGTGGAACATATTTTGATATTGTTTATAAAAAAGAGTCCCAAGGGGACTGTTGCCATCCCACCTTTATCTTGTCTTTGGAACATATGGAGTCAATATTGCAAACTCCTTTCTGCATATATTTCGTCTATCTTTTCTTAACCCCTACTTGAGACTTGGTCATTGGGCAGAACTCTTAAAATTGGGACTGCCCTTGCAAATTCAAGAAAGTCTTATGCTTGTATCTTCTTCTAAGGTTAGCACAGAACCGTAAATGCTCACATTGAATTTATATATATGGAATGTCTCTTGATGGCCAGAATCATATGATTAAGTTGAAAATTTTAAGACATTTAGGAAAACTGCATTTTTAGTCCAGTTTGTTAGCCTCGTAGAAATTGCTAAAATGACATGTAATATAGAGATGAGTTTTCAGATGAGAACAATTGATTACTTCATAGAACAGGTAGATTTAGAGCACTAGGAAAGAACTTCATAGTGGACTTCATTCTGGGTAGCGAACAGGAACTGGGGCAGGAAATAGCTGTGGCTGAACCACTACCTGATAATAATCATAACATGATTGAACTTGACATTTAATGAGAGGAAGTAAAGGGGAAAAAAGTACATAGTACACAGCTTTCCAGTTCAGAAACAGTGAGGGAAAGGGGCTGTTAAATGTACATGTACAGAAATCTTGAAGACTACAGTTGGCACTCCTATTTGTTGTATGAATGAAAGTACCTTTGTAAAACATTCTGTATAGAATCTGTGATAGATAGCAAAAAATTTGTGAAAGTTATGTGACCGAGTTTTGGTGCTCGTAAACCTAGGTTCAAGTCCCAATTCTGATGTCTTCCAGTTGTGTGACTTGGTCTCATTATGTAATCTTTTTTGAGGTTCAGTTTCATTTACTCAGAAAATGGAGATACCTACTTTGTAAGATTTTAAGAATTGAGCTAATGTATGTTAAATGCTTGATTAATACTTGCTCAAAAAAATGGTTGTTGCAATTATTTGACTTAATGTAAATTTTAAATACTGTTCTCAGAATAAGGAAAGTCAGAAAATGGCAAATAAGAAAATAGAACCTTAAAAGGAGGTAATAGGATTCAACAGGTCGAATTGAATAAAGAATCATTGCAGCCACATACAAAAGAAAGGAAAATACAGGGAGAGAGCTTCACACTCTCAAATTTTTTTCCAAAGAAAGTAGGTCAGAATCATTAAACCAGGTATAGTGAGTAAATAGTGTTTTGCTATTCTAAATGATAATGGAAAAAAAAATCACTGAAATAGGTTTACAGCGCTGTGAATTCAGTGTGTAGGGAATAGGACTTTTCTCAAATCTCTTAACTAGTTTCTTATTTATTCCAAAATTCCTTAACAGAGAAAAACTATTAATTGTATTTTTATAGAGAACATTTTAATTGTAAGAAATCCTGTAAGATAGAGCAGATTAACTTAACTATACATATCTTCTAAGTATTCATTCTGTATAACCCATTGTTTATTGTGGATCTTTTGGGTGCTTGATGTATCATTTGTTGAAAAGTAAACATATCTTCTCTTATTCCCTCATCTGTTTTACTCTTGTATTCCCTTTCCTAGTGAGCAGTTCCATGTTTTTCCTGACCATATCTTTCATGTACAGAAAGTCTCTACATCTGATTATTCTCTCTACCAATTATCTTTCATTCATGCCCTATCCTGAACACCTACGATTGAAAAAAAAAAATGAAACCATTGCAAATGACTTAATTCATCAATTTTCCCCAAATTTTTGTTGTTGATTTCATTACTTTTAATTTATCTTTATACTAATCAAGTTTTTCTTTTTTGAGATAGGATCTTGCTCTGTTGCCCAGGCTGGGGTCCAGTGGCACAATCATAGTTCACTGCAACCTCAAATTCCTGGGCTCAAACAACAGCCTTCTGACTACCTTCGGCTGTGGGCACATGTGACCACACCCATCTAATTTTTCTTACTTTTTGTAGAGATGGAATCTCACTATGTTGCCCTGGCTGATCTCAAATTCCTGGCCTCAAGCGATTCTCCTGCTATATTCTCCCAAAGGTGCTGGAATTACAGGCATGAACCACCACACTTTGCCTTTAATCAATTCTTCACCATCTACCTTCAGAATGATTTTGCTGAAATACTGATAATCATATCAAAATTTTATCCTTAATGTCTGCACATGATGGTTAATAAATATTTGATCCCTCAAAATAAACTTCAGGCAATACTAAATGACTTATATTTTTAGGCCTGGAGTTTCTTTGTGAGAAGGATTTTTTTTTTTTTTTTTTGAGACAGAGCCTCAAGCTGTCACCTTGGATAGAGTGCTATGGCATCATAGCTCACAGCAACCTCCAATTCCTGGGCTCAAGCGAGTCTCCTGCCTCTGCCTCCCAAGTAGCTGGGATTACAGGCGCTCACCACAACGCCCGGCCATTTTTTGGTTGCAGCCGTCATTGTTTGGCGGTCCCGGGCTGGATTCGAACCCGCCAACCCAGGTGTACGTGGCTGGCGCCTTAGCACGTTGAGCCACAGGCGCCGAGCCTGTGAGAAGGATTTTAACTACAAATTTAATTTCTTTAATAGACAAAGGTCTATTCTGTTTATTTCTCAACTGAGCATTGATAGTTTTTATATTTCAAGGAATTTATTCATTTAATTTAAGTTGTTGAATTGATTGGCATAAAATTGTTCATAATATTCCCTTTTGTTAAGTAATTAATTTTTCATAAAGCCTGAATTAATTTTTCATAAAGCCTGAAACTAAGGGTTACAGTGCATACTTTTGAAAATAAAATGACATCTTTTAACATAACCTCTTTTGTACAGTAAAAAACCTATGAAACTTACTATGAAAAGTAGTCTTAAGAAATTTTCTATGCAAGTTAAGTAGCAACATTGTCTTATCAGTATTTTTAATGTTGGTTATTACTGGTGTTCAATTTCTGCCTATTTTTACAAATTTAAAATTTGCTCCTAGTTGGGGCATGTTGGTGCATGCCTGTAATTCCAGCATTCTGGGAGGCCCAGGCAGTGGATTGCTTGAGCTCAGGAGTTGGAGACCAGCCTGAGCAAGAGATAGACCCCATCTCTAAAAACAGCCCGGTGTTGTGGCAGTTGCCTGGAGTCCCAGCTCCTTGGGAGGCTGAGGCAAGAGAATCCCTTGAGCCTAAGAGTTGAAGTTGCTGTGAGCTATGATGTCACAGTGTTCTACTGAAGGTGACAGAGTATGACTGTCTCGAAAAAAATTTTTTTGCTCAAAATTATCATGTTTTTAAAAACTGCCATTTGAAAAAAACAAAAAACCTCTGCCATTTGGAAATGCTTTTTTTTCCTTTATAAAAAAGCATATATCTCCATAAATATGAAAAATATTTCTATTTTTCTGATTCCAAATGCAAGTATCTGTCTTTCTTAAATTTGATCAAAAATCTCAAAAGAACATCTAGATAACTAGAATATACAGAAAGACTGTCTACAATAAACTGATGATTTGGACTAGGGCTTGTATTATAATTCATGATGATTATAAGGCAAACTATCTATTAAAAACATCCATATACTGGAAGTGGCCACAGAAATAAAGATATTTCTTTTGTTGGAAGAGCAGACATTATGATCTTTTAACCTTAGGTTTATTACATCAAAACAACATAATGTTAACAGTTCACTTAAGGTCATTCAATATGCTCAGGTTTTTGTTTTTTTTTTGAGACAGAGTCTCGCTATATCACCCTCAGTAGAGTGCCATGGCCTCAGAGCTTATAGCAACCTCAAACTCTTGGGTTTAAGCGATTCTCTTGCCTCAGCCTCCCAAGTAGCTGGGACTATAGGTGCCTGCCGGAATGCCCAGCTGTTTTTTTGTTGTTGTTGTCATTGAGGTTTAGCAGGCCCTGTTTGATTTCAGACCCATAAGCCCAAGTGCATGTGGCCAGCGCCCTAACCACTGAGCTACGGGCACTGAGCTGATATCCTCAGTTTTTTTTTGAGAAAGAGCCTCAAGTTGTCACCCTGGATAGAGTGCTGTAGCATCACAGCAACCTCCAGTTCCTGGGCTCAAGCAAGTCTCCTGCCTCCGCCTCCCATGTAGCTGGGACTACAGGCACCAGCCACAATGCCCGGCCATTTTTTGGTTGCAGCCGTCATTGTTGTTTGGTACGGCTGGATACGAACCCGCCAGCTCAGGTCTACGTATGTGGTTGGCGCCTTAGCTGCTTGAGCCATAGACGCTGAGCCGACATCCTCAGTTTTTAAAGAAATATTTATAATAAGTACTTTAAAACAATGAAAATAAATAAATCAGTCTGCTTGAACAAACTGTACTCGAAATAGATTTCTTCATGCCTCATTCTTTTTTTTTTTTTTTTTTGAGACAGAGTCTCAACTTTGTCACCCTCTGTAGAGTGCAATAGTGTCATAGCTCACAGCAACCTCAAACTCTTGGACTTAAGTGATTCTCTCTTAAGTGATTCTCTCCTCAGCCTCCCAAGTAGCTGGGACTATAGGCTCCCACCACAACAACTGGCTATTTTTAGAGACGGGGTCTATCTCTTGCTCAGGCTGGTCTGGAACTTGGAAGCTCAAGCAAACCTCTTGCCACCTCATCCCAGAGTGCTAGGATTATAGGTGTGAGCCACGACTCCTGGAGTTCACTTTAAATATCAGTGTCTTCATCATCTTCAGTATTATTAAACTGGATTTCATCATCATCTTCAGGACCAAATGTATCCATTTCATTAATTTTAACACATTCTGAAACCTCGTCATAAGCTGTGAGACTTCTAGCTACATCTGTATTGTACTTTAAAATGACATCAGCTTTGTTACCCTTGTAGACCAACCAGTATAATGGTATTTATCCAAAACTTTTCCCCAGTTTTCCTCTACATGGCATAATCTCTTTACACCATCAAAATACATTGCTAATAATTGTTCATTTCCCATCATTTTTATTACCTGAGCATACTCTTGTCCATCCTCCTTAAATACCAATTTTCTTTTTTCAAATTCATTCTCATTCTTAACCCCTGTGCCTATTTTTACCTCCTTTATCTTTATTCTTGGGCATTCAGTGACACCTTATTATCTTTTTAATGTCTATAGTATCTATAGTGATGTCCTTCCTCTGTGTTATTTCAGACATTGGTAATTTCTGTCTTTTTTCTTTTTTTCTCCTGTTTGGCTAGAGATTTATTGATCTGTTCAAAGATTGATCTTTTCAAAGAGTTGGAATTAGCTTTCTCTGTTGATTTCCTATTCTCAATTTCATTGATTTCTGTTCTTTATTATTTCTCTTTTTCCTGTTTAATTTGCTCTTGATTTACTAGATCCTTAGATTGATAAAGACTGGGTACAGTGGCTCACACCTGTGATCCTAGTACCGTGGGAAGGATTACTTGAGCTGGGAGGATTACTTGAGCTCATGAGTTGGAGATGAATATAGCCTGAGCAAAAGTGAGACCCTCTCTCTTCTGAAAATAGAAAAATTAGCTGGGTATCATGGCACACACCTGTTGTCGCAGCTCCTGGGGAGGCTAAGGCAGGAGGATGACTTGAGGCCAGGAGATTGAGGTTGCAGAGAGCTATGATGACACCATTGCACTGTACTCAGGGCTACAGAGTGAAACTGTCTCAAAAAGAAAAAATTACTACTTAGCTCAAAATTCAAAATCTTTATTCTTCTCTAAAATCCTGCTGTTAATAGTGTTTTGACTGCATCCCACAAATTCAAAATCCTTGCTAATTTCCTTTGTGATTTTTTTTTTTTTTTACTCCACTGGTTAGTAGTATGTAGAGAAGTTTCCAAATATTTGGAGATTTAAAATGATATTTTTTAGTTACTAATCTCCAGTTGAATTTCACTGTGGTCAAAGAACGTAAGTTGTATGACTTACATCATTTTACATTTATTGAGACTTGTTTTATAGCTCAGAATATGGTCTTTCTTGGTAAATGATTCATGTGCTTGGGAAGGATGTTGGGTGGAGTGTTCTATAATTGCCAGTCAAATTGGTGATAGGATTGTCCAAGTCGTCCATATCCTTGCTGATTTTCTGTCTACTTGTTTGATCAGTTTTTGAGAGAATAACGTTCAATCCTTTAATTGGGGGTTTGCTAATTTCTCGTTGTATTTCTATTATTATTATTATTTTTTTTTTTTGACAGAGTCTTGCTTTGTCACTCTTGGTAGAGTGCTGTTGCATCTTAGCTCACAGCAACCTCAAACTCTTTGGTTTAAGAGATTCTTTTGTCTCAGCCTCCCAAGTAGCTGGGACTACAGGTGCCCACCACAACACCCAGCTATTTTTAGAAATGGGGTCTCACTCTGGCTCAGGCTAGTCTCAAACTAAGTGAGCTCAGGCAATCTACTCACCTTGGCCCCCTAGAGTGCTAAGGTTACAGGCATGAGCCACCACGCTCAGCCCAGTATTTCTATTCATACTTCATTTGTTTATTTCTACTTTTACTTCATTTATTTTGAAATTTTGTTGCTAGATACTGGTACATTTTGGATTGTTAAGATCTCTTGGCTGGGTACAAGTGGCTCATGCCTGTAATCCTAGCACTCTGGGAGGCCGAGGCAGGTGGATTGCCTAAGCTTACAGGTTGGAGACCATCCTGAGCAAGAGCAAGACCCCATCTCTCAAAATAGCTAGGTGTTGTGGAAGGCACCTGTAGTTCCAGCTACTTGGAAGGCTGAGACAAGAGGAAGGATCACTTGAGCCCAAGAGTTTGAGGCTACTATGAGCTATTAAGCCACAATACTTTACTGAGGGTGACAAAGTGAGACTCTGTCTCAAAAAAGAAAAGAAAAAAAGATCTCTTCATGAATTGGATCCCTTAATCATTGTGAAATGGCCCTCTTTGTTTTTGATAATATGCTTTGCTCTGAAATCTGCTTTGTACAGCCCTTATGGCTTTCTTCAGATTAGTGTTAGCCTGTTATATCTTTTCCTATCCTTTTTTACTCTTTACCTACTTTTATGTTTTTGTTTAAAGTAGCTTTCTGGAAGATAGCATATAGTTGTCTTGCTTTTTTTAAATCCAATTTCCTAATCTGCCTTTTAAATTAAATTATTTACATTTAATGTGATTATTATGATTATTGTTAGGTATAAATCTACCATCTTGCTGGGTTTTTTTGTTTGTTTATCGTATGTATGCTTTTTGATTTCTTTTGGATTATTTTTTGTAACTCCATTTTATATCTTTTTTTGGCTTATTTATAATTCTTTTTTTCTTTTTTTCTTTCTTTTCCTTTTTTTCCTTTTTATTGTATTTTTTTCTTCTTGTTGTTGTGGCCAGTATACATCTTTAACTTATCACAGTTCACTTTTGAGCAAGAAGACACTTAATATATACTGTATAAGAACCTTATAGCACTTCATTTTCCCCTTTCTTAAACTTTGTGCTATTGTCATTCATTTTGATTTTATATATGTTATAAATTCCATGCCATATTATTGACTTTTTAACTTTAAATAGTCAGTTCTCTTTTAAAAAGATTTAAGGATAATTTTTTTAAAAGGCTCTTAAATTGACCCACATATTCATTTTTTGCAAGGCTATTCTTTCTTTTGGGCACATAACAGATTGTCATCTGGTATCATTTTTGTTCTGCCTGAAGGAATTCCTTGAACATCTGTTGTAGTGCTGGACTGCTGCTTATGAATTCTTTCAGCTTTTTTATGTCAGGAAAAAAATGTTGAATTTATTTTTGGAATATATTTTCACTGGGATAGAATTCTAGGTTGACAGTTTTTTTAGAGCTTTTGCTCCCCTACCTTCTCATTTGCCTTTTTTCTCCCTCCCCACCCCCAACACAAAATTTGTTGTTCCTCTATACATAAAGTATCTTTTCTCTGGCTATTTTAAAAATTATTTCTTTAATTAAGAAAGAATTGGTTTTAAGCACTTTTATTATGATGTGCTGTAGTGCAGTTTTGTTTCTTATGGTTGATACTTGTTGAGCTTCTTGGATCTGTGTATTTATCGTTTTTATCAAATTTAGGAAAATTGTGACTTATTTTTTCTAATAGTTTTCTATCCTCTCCTGTCATTCTGGTACTCCAGTTAACATATATGAGGCTACTTGATAATTGTCACAAGCTAATTGTGCTGTGTTAGTTGCTTATTTTTTAAAGTCTTCCCCCCCGTATCATTTTGCATAATATTATTATGCTGTCAAGTTTATTAACCTTTTTCTGCCAGTTTCTATATGTTGTTAATCTCATCCAGTATATATTTTTTATCAGACATTGAATTTGTAGACATTCAGTTTGGATCTTTATATTTTCCATGTCTCTCTTTAACATGCTCATGTTTTCCTCTACTTTCTTATATATATAGAATTTACAATAAGTTCTTTTTTAAAATAAATGTAAAAATATGTAGCATAAAATTTATCATGTTAACCATTTTTAAGTGTAAAGATCAGTAGTGCTAAGTGCATTAACTTTGTTGTAAGATGTAGTTCCAGAAGTATTCATCTTGTAAATATGAAACTCTGTACTCATTAAATAATAACTCCTTTTCCCCTCTCCCCTATTCCCAGGCAACCATCTGTCTTTGTGACTTTGTCTATTCTAGATAACGGATGTAAGTAGAATCATACAGTGTTTATCATCTTCTGACTGGCTTATTTTACTTAGCATATTGTTCTCAAGGTCAGTCTGTGTTGTAGCATGTGACAGGATTGCCTTTTTCTTAAAATTTCAGATTAATAAAAGGATAAAAATGATTAAGTTACAGTGTTTGTGTTCCTTAGGTAAGATTCTCATTGTAGTTGAGGATTGCCTTTTTAAGGCTGAATTGATGATATTCTATGTGTGTATATACTACATTTTGTTTGTCCATTCATCCATTGATGGACATTTTAATTGCTTCCACATCTTGACTGTTGTGAATAATGTTGCTGTAAACATGGCTGTGCAAATTTATCTCTTAGAGACCCTGCTTTCAGTTCTTTCGATTATGTACACAGAAATGTGACTGTTGCCTTGTATGGTAGTTTTATTTTTAATTTTTTGAGGAACCTTCATACTATTTTCCATGGTGGTTGGACCATTTTACACTTCCACCATTAAAGCACAGTGATTCCAGTTTCTCCATATTCTCGTCAATATATGTTATTTTCTATTTTTTGTTTTTATAGTAGCCATCCTAATGGGTGTGAGGTGATATCTCTCTATGGTTTTGATTTGTACTTGTCTAGTAATTAGTGATGTTGGATATCTTTTTGTATGGATGTTGGCTCATTTTTGATCAGGTTATTTGTTTTTTTGTTGTTGTTGAGTTGTAGGAGTCCTTTATGTATTCTGGGTATTAACCCCTTACCAGATATATGATTTGCAAATGTTCTCTCCCATTCTGTAGGTTTCCTTTTTACTCTGTGCTGTCCTTTGATGCTTATAAGTTTTAAAATTTGATGTAGACCTATTTGTCTGTTTTTGCTTTTGTTGACAAGAAATCATAGCCCAATCTAATGTTACGGTGCTTTCTCCTGTGTTTTCTTCTAGGAGTTTTATAGTTTGAGGTATTAATCCATTTGGAGTTAGTTTTTGTTTGTTATGTGAGTGTTTACCATCAGTGTTTTCACATGTGAATATCTAGTTTTTCCAGCATTGTTTGTTGAAGAGACTGTTCTTTTCCTGGGAGTGGTCTTGGTACCCTTGTTGTAAGATTATTTGACCTATACATAAGGGTTTATTTCTAGGATCTGTATTCTATTATACAGTATTTATCAATTTTCTTTCTATGGCAGTATCACACTGTTTTGATTATTGCTTAGTAATATGTGTTGAAATCAGGAACTGTGAGTCCTCAAAATTTATTCTTTTTCAAAATTGTTTTGGTTATTTATGGTCTCTTAAGACTCAATATGAATTTTATCATGAATTTTCTCTTTCTGCAAAAAATGCTGTTGGGATGTTGATAAGGATTGCATTTAATCTGTAGATTGCATTGGGTAGCATGGGCTTCTTAACAATATTAATATTAGGCTTGGCGCCTGTGGCTCAGTGGGCTAAGGCGCCAGCCATGTATACCTGAGCTGGCGGGTTCGAATCCATCCTGGGCCCGCCAAACAACAATGACGGCTGCAACCAAAAAATGACCAGGCGTTGTGGTGGGCGCCTGCAGTCCCAGCTACTTGGGAGACGGAGGCAAGAGACTCGCTTGAGCCCAGGAATTGGAGGTTGCTGTGAGCTGTGATGCCACAGCACTCTATCCAGGGTGAAAGCTTGAGGCTCTGTCTCAAAAAAAAAATAAATAAATAAAAAACCATATTAATATTAAATCCTATGTCTCAATTCATGAATGTAGGATTATTTTCTATTTTTTTTGATGTTTGATTTGTTTTAGCAGTGTTTTGTGTATAATAGATGTTTTAATGTACTTATTTACAAATCTTATCATCTTTGTCATTCCTGGGTCTGTTTCTGTTTTTCTTCCCATTATAGGCTGTATTTTCTGCTTTCTTTATTTTTTTTTAACAAGTGAACAGTTTATTAAGTATTAAACAAAGATATGATGTGATACAGTACAAGCAGGACACTCAAGATAGGTATAAACTGCTTTTCCGCTTTCTTTAAATGCCTATTAATTTTTGTTTGGATGCCAGACATTGTGTATTTTACGCTGAGTGAAACTGGGATTTTTTTATATTCTCTTAAGTTTTTTTGAGTTTTGTTCACAAATAAATGACTTGGAGGCAGTTTAATTCTCCAAGGTTTGCTTTTTTAAAAAAAAAATTCTGATTAATATGAGGGAACAAAGAGAAAGTTCAGAACACTTCCAAAGAAAGTTGGAAATGGGTCCCTCTTAAGAAAGAAAAGGTGAAAGAGACTCGTGTCTTAAGTTTTTATTTCCTGAAAACAAGATCATTCTCTTACATAATACAATGATTAAAATCAGGAAGTTAGTATATATACAATACTACTTTCTAATCTACAGATTTTAGTCACATTTTGCCAATTATTATAGTGCTCGTATTCCAAAAGAAAGTTCAGGATTACATACTGCATTTAGTTGTTACATCTCTCTAGTTTGTTTTATGCTGGAACAGTTCTTGAACCTATTGTTCGTAGTTCATAGAATTGACATTTTTTTAAGTGTTGAGGCCAGTTATTTTGTAGAATTAACTTCAATTTGCTTTTGGTTGATTTTCCTAATGGTTAGATTCAGGTTGTGTACTTTTGATAAAAATCCCACAGACATAATGTTGTATACTTTCTGGTTTATTATCTGAGGAAGAAGATGCTGTAATTTCTCCTATTAGTGGTGATGATCAATTTGATCATTTAGTTAAGAAGATATCTGCCAGGCTTGGCGTTTGTAACACAGTGGTTACAGCGCCAGCCACTTACACCGAAGCTGGTGGATTTGAACCTGGCCTGGGCCAGCTAATTAACAATGACAACTGCAACACAAAAAATAGCCGAGCATTGTGGTAGGCGCCTGTAATCCCAGCTACTTGGGAGTCTGAGGCAAGAAAATTGATTGAGCCCAAGAGTTAGAGGTTTGTGTGAGCTGTGATGCAATGGCACTCTACCTAGGGCGACAAAGTGAAACTCTGTCTCAAAAAAAAAAAAAAAAAAAAAAAAAGAAGGTATCTGCCAATTTCTCTATGGTAAAATATTATTTTATTCTTTGTAATTATTAAGTACCTGTGGAGAGATACTTCGAGATTATTCAATATCCTACTACTCTCAAACAACCCATTAGTTTTAATATCCATTGGTGATTCTTATATGAATCCATTTATTATCAAGATGGGTGTCAAATGGTGATTTTTTTCCAATTCTCTTTTTCTTTTTTCGAGACCAAGTCCTCTGTCACTCTGGGTAGAGTGCCCTGGCACCATCATAGCTCACAGCAACCTCAAGCCTCAAGCTCTTGGGCTTAAGAGGTCTTCTTGCCTCAGCCTCCTAAGTAGCTGGGACTAGAGGTGCCCATCATGATGCCTGGCTTGTTTTTTTTTGTTTTTTGGTTTTTTTTCTATTTTTAGTTGAGACATAGTGTTGATCTTGTTCAGACTGGTCTTGAACTCCTGAGCTCAAGCAGTCCACTGCCTCAGCCTCCCAGACTGCTAGGATTATAGGCATGAGCTACCACACCCAGCTGGTTTTTCCAATTCTCTAGTTTTGTGTTTATCCTCTGGTTTCCTATGATAAAGCTTCTCCTCTTTTTTTCTTTTTGACCCAGAGTCACCTTGTCACCCTCAGTGGAATGCCTAGGCGTCCCAGCTCACAGCAACCTCAAACTCCTGTGCTCAAGTGATCCTCTTGCCTCAGCCTCCTGAGTAGCAGGGACTACAGGCACCCGCCACAGCTCCCGTCTATTTTTAGAGACGAGGTCTTGCTCTGACTTAGGCTGTCCTTAAACAGGTGATCCACATGCCTCGGCCTCCCAGAGTGCTAGGATTCCAGGCATGAGCCACCATGCCCAGCCAAGCTTCCCCTCTTTATTTGTTCATTTATTCATACCATCATGGACTTAATGGATTTGTTTTGTCCTTTTTCCAGTGTCCATATGATTCTTTCTTTTTGACCCAACCAAATATTCCAGGATCACCTGATACTGCCGTGCATTGGCCCTGGCATCAGATATTTCTCTTAGGAGTTTTGGTTCCTTTTACTATGAAATGGTATTTAGAGATCTGGGTGCTAGGTATGTTTATTGCTACCGAGGAGTCATTTCTTCTAGGTTCTCTAGAACAGTATGGTCAGTAGCTCAGGGTATACATATATGTACGAATATATATGTAATATGCCTTTATTTTCAGAAAGGAATATTGAGTTAACTAATGTCATGGCTGCTAAAATAAAAAAGTGAATATAGTTTTAGGCTGTATGACCATAGTCTTAGCCTATTTGGTCAAGTGATCATATCTTTATTAAAACAATTATAGCTCCACCATGTTTTGCATTCATCAGACAAATAGATTACTTTGTTGACCAACTGATTCCTCAATTACTTAGATCTTATCTGGTAAGAAAGAGAATCTGCATGGTGAGGAGTCTGAATTGTCATGTTATATGATGAACAGGTGAAGGAGCTGGGTACATTTAGTCTGCAAAAAGATTAATGACTTATTATATTATATTAAATTGTTTTAAGGGAGAAGAAATGATACATTTATTTATACATTATATTAAATTGTTTGAAGGGAGAAGAAATGATACATTTATTCACAAGTACATAACTAATGTAGATGAATGGAATTTAAGAGAGATGTAAATTTAACTCTGCATAAGGAAAATTTTGAGGCAAACTCTGTTCTAATTAGCTGACTTTCTAACCTCAAAAGCAATTAGTATGTCTATTCAGAGGAAAAGTTTGCTTATTTTTATATAATTAATTTGTGCTTTGAGATGTTGGAAATACTTGAAAGATGTCTAAGTTTGCTATGTTTATTGGCTTAGTCAGTAGTATGTCTCATAGGATGCGTCATGAGGAAAGGATTGTTCATCTTTGTTCATCTTGTCTGTCTTTGTACATCTTCACTCAGTTCCAAGGTGATCACATCAGATCTCTTGGTGTAGATTACATACCTAACCCAACCAGTCTCTATATCCACTAGATTAGAAAAATTCCTTACTTTAGGAGTTTCCTTACAGTTCTCACCTGTGGGTCGTGATCCCTTTGTAACAATGAAAATACATTCTGTATATGACATATTTACATTAGCAAAATTACAGTTATGAAGTAGTAGCGAAAATAAATAATTTTATGGTTGGGGTCACCACAACATGAGGAACTATATTAAAGGGTCACAGCATTAGGAGGCATTGGGAAGGTTGAGAACCACTGTTTTAACATATTACTGTGCATTATAAATATCCATGAGGAGATTTTGCACACATTCTTTCTTATACTAATTTAAAACGGAATCCTTGGCCAGGCATGGTGGCTCACACCTATAATCCTAGCACACTGGGAGGCCGAGGTGGGTGAAGTGCCAGAGCTTCGGAGTTCGAGACCAGCCTGAGAAAGAGCGAGACCCCGTCTCTAAAAAATAGCTGGGCATTGTAGTGGGCACCTGTAGTCCCAACTACTTGGGAGGCTGAAGCAAAAGAATCGCTTGAGTCTAAAAGTTTGAGGTTGCTGTGAGCTATGATGACATAGCGCTCAACCCAGGGCAACAAAGTGAGACCCTAGCTCAAAAAAACCCGAAACAAAATAGAACATTTGTTCATCTTTGTCCATCTCAGGAAAAAGAGGGGAACCAGCAAAGAACCTGAAAGGTGGCAAGAGAGGAACAAATGGTGTTCTAGAAGCTAAGTGAATAAAGTATTCCAGGAGGAGAGAACATAACCAGCTGTGCCCTATACTGCCGATAGGTTGAATAAGATGACCAGCCAAGACCTCACCATTGGGTTTAGCAACTAGAAGGGGGTAAAAAGGATTGTTGGATTGAAGAGAGGAGATGGGGAAGTAGGAGGAGTTAGCAAAGTTTTGAGCAGTGAAGAAGGAAAAAAGAAATAGAATGGTTGTATTTATTGAGCGCCTTTTGTATGTCTTATTGCTAAAAACATTTAAGCAACAATGAAAAGAATTAGCTGTACAAGATCTAGCTCGTGATTCTGGCTTAAATGGTTGCAGTACATTTATGAAATACCTTTCTCTGTGATGTGGATTTGAATAGACTAGAAATTAAAGTATCAGTTTCCTGATTTATTGAAAATTCCTTCAGATAGGAGAATGTTTTGGTGGTAGTGGTTGTTAAATTGTGTTTAATTTTCCAATTTTTGGCAGTTTGGGCCAATTGGCTTGGTAGTTAGTAGTATTATGGAGCAAAGCTTCCAAACAATATTATTAACCCTGAATTGATGATCTAGACATATCAATAATGGGTTATTAATATATAAAATAAGATTTGGGCAAGTTATATGTTCATTATTTTAAAAATGATCTGGGTTCAAAGGACTCCCTTAAACCCTAAGAAATATTCTGGTATACCTTCTTATAACCAAGTACAATCTCAGTTTCTTCAGTCCAAATTGTAGCAGTTGTTTCCAATAGCTATGTTCTATAAGGTTGTTGCAAATATTGAATTAGCCAATACTGGAATTAAGTTCCTGTGAACCCCTATTCCAACATTTTTGTCAATTGATCTGTACAGAACATTGTTTTGTGTGTTTCTTTTTAAATTCGTATTATTTAATATTTATTATCCATTTGTTAACATTAAACTCATAGTCGACTGCACTGTAACTCGTGTCTGTATAAAACTTATCTAACATATACATTTTTTTCTCCCATAAGACACATTAAGCCTTCTTACACTTAGGAACACTACATAGCATTTTAGCACTACTTGTGGGGGCCATTTTAGAACAGCAGAATCCCAATAAAAAGCAAAAAATGCAAAAAGCATGATACCAAAGGACACTTGTTTATAGGATGTTAGCTGTCTTGTTTAAGAAAATAGAAGGTCAGCACCTGTGGCTTAGTGAGTAGGGCGCCAGCCCCATATACCAAGGGTGGCGGGTTCAAACCTGGCCCCGGCCAAACTGCAACAAAAACAAAAGCCGGGAATTGTGTTCCTGGCTTATTTCATTTTACATAATAATGTCCTCTGATTTCATCCAAGTTGCCAAAATGACAGAATTTCATTCCTTTTTGTGGCTGAGTAGTATTCCATTGTATGTATGTCTGTGTGTTTATATATGTGTGTGTGTGTGTGTGTGTGTGTATCTATCTATCTATCTATCTATCTATCTATCTATCTATCTATCTATCTATCTCACATCTTCTTTATCTATTCATCTGCTTTTGGATGCCTAGGTTGATCCTGTACCTTGGCTATTATGAATAGTACTGCAATAAATATGGGGATATAAATGTCCCTTTGAATTCCTTTTCTTTGGATAACTGTCTAGTAGTAGGATTGCAGGATCATATGGTAGTTCTATTTGTAGGATTTTGAGGAAACTTCATGCTGTTCTTCATGCTGGCATCCTTGCCAGCATTTGGGGTGAAATGATACTTGTTTATGTTTTTGATTTGCATTTCATTGATGATTAGTGATACTAAGGATTTTTTTCATGTATCTTTGCCATTTTTGTGTCTTTTTTGAGAAATGTCTGTTCATTATTTTTTGTCTTATTTGATAATAGCCATTCTGACTATGGTGAAATGATATCTCATTGTGGTTTTGATTTATATTTCCCTGATGATTACTAATATTAAGCATTTTTTTATGTATCTTTGCCATTTTTGTGTCGTTTTCTGAGAAAAGTCCAGATAGATTATTTGCTCATTTTTGTTTTATTTATTTTTGAGATAGAGTCTCACTTTGTTACCCTTGGTAGAGTGCTATGGCATTACAGCTCACAGCAACCTCAAATTCCTGGGTTCTAGCCATCCTCTTGGCTGAGCCTCCTGAGTAGCTAGCTATGGACACCTGCCGCAATACCACCTGTTTTTAGAGATGGGGTCTCGCTCTTGCTCATACTGGTGTCCTACTCCTGAGCTCAAGCAGTTCACCTGCGTTGACCTCGCAGACTGCTAGGATTATAGGCCACTACGCCCAGCTTCTTATTTGCCTCCTGTTTGCTTATTTTAATTGGACTTTTTTTTTTTGGTTCTGTTGAGATGTTTGAGTTTCTTGTGTCTTCTGATGTTAATCTCTGGTCAGATGAATAGTTTGCAGATATTTTCTCCCATTTTGTAGGATGCCTTTTTAAACTCTTTGCTATGATGATTTGATATAATCCCAATTGATGTATCAGTTTTAGTTCTATATAACCCCATGTGTTTATCCTGGGCAACATAGTGAGACCCTGTCTCTACAAAAATATTTTAAAAATTAGCCATGCATGGTGGTACATACCTGTAGTTCTAGCTACTAGGGAGGCTGAGGTGGGAGGATTGATCCCTTAAAAACCCAGGAGTTTGAGCCTATAGTGAGTTATGAGTGTACCACTGCACATCAGCCTGGGCAACAGAGTGAGACCCTGTCTTTTAGACAGACAACTAGACAAAGTCCAATTTGTTTATTTTTGCTTTTGTTGACTATGCTGTCAAGATCTTATTCATAAAACTTTTTCTCATACCAATGTCCTGAAGCATTTCTCCTTTGTTTGTTCTAGTAGTTTTATAGTTTTGGGTCTTCCATTGAGGTCTCAGTCTACTTTGAGTTGATTTTTTGGTATAGGATGATAGGTGGGCATTTAGTTTCTGCATTTTTTGCATACAGATATCCAGTTTTCCCAGCACTATTTATTGAAGAGATTATCATTTCCTGAGTATTTTTGAAACATTTGTCAAAAACCAGTTGTCTGTTCTGGGTTCTCTGTTCTGTCCCATTGGACTCTGTGTCTGTTTTTTATGCCAGTACTGTGCTGTTTAGGTTACTAAGCTTTTTTATAGATTTTGAAGTCTAGCAATTTGATGTCTCCAGTTTTTTTTATTTTTGTGCAGGATTGCTTTGGCTATTTGGGGTCTTTTGTGGTTTGCTATACAAATTTTAAGATTGTTTTTCCTTTCTCCGTGAAGAATATCATTGATATTTTGATAGGGATTGCATTAAATCTGTAGATTGCTTTGGTCATTTTAACAATATTAACTCTTCTAATGCACACATATGCAATGTCTTTCCATTTGTTGGTATTCTTTTCAGTTTCTTACATCAGTGTTTTTAGTTTTCCTTGCAGCAGTCTTTCGCCTCCTTGGTTAAATTTATTCCCAGGTAATTTTATTTTATTTTTGTAGCTACCATAAATGGATTGCCTTCTTCATTTTTTCCCAGCTATTTTGATATTTGTCTATAGAAATTGCATAACCTCTAGATTATATTGTTTATTTCATTTGTTGCATTCTTTAGCTTTTGTATTTCTGTTTGGTTGTTTTTAATATATCTCTTTCTTGAATTTCCCATTCACATAATAAATTGCTTTCCTGATTTTGTTTAGTTATCTATCTGTATTCTCTTGTATCTCATTGAGTACCCTTCATATTATTATTTTGAGTTCTTTTTCTGTCATTTCATATGTTTACTTATGATTGAGGTCTGTTATTCGAGAATTTTAGTTTTTCTTCACAGGTATCACATTTCCTTGTTTTATCATGTTTGATGTGTCCCTATATTGATTTCTATACATCTGGTAGAAAAGTTTCCTCTTCCAGTTTTATGGAGTAGGTTTCACAGGAAGAGATTTATTTACAGGAATGGGTGTTGGAAAGTTTTTGTTCATGTTTCATTACCCTAGGTTGAGAATGTTTTTGGCAGTGTTGGTGCTGCTTTGCTAGGGATGGGCTTGCTAGACTGTTTTTCTGGTTAGGGGCACATGCATGCACATGATGTGGTGTAGTGGGCCAACTTGGGGTGAGCTTGTTAGGGTTGGGACCACAGGACTGTTACTCTGACAGGGAGCACAGGTAGGCAAGATTGTTCAGCTGGCATGGGGCAGCCCTTGGAGCTATTCTCAGGCCTTTGACGGGTTTGCACAGAGCTGCACAGTTGCTAAGTTGGGCTCGGTTGTTTCTGTGGAGGATGGCACTGGGGCTGTTTTATAGCTATAGGTTGCAGGTGCAGGGCTCCTTGGCCAGCCTGAGGGCATGTTTGCCAGAGGAGGTCCTTGAGGCTGTTTCTCAGGTCTGTTTCATGGACTCACAGCTGCTTGGATGGATTGAGAGTGTGCAGGCTGAGGGATTTTTTTCTCAGGCCCTGATTGTGGGTACAGAGCCATTTGGCAGGCCAGGGGTGTGTCTGCAGGAGGTGGGGATGGGGGCTATGAGGCTGTTTTTCAGGTCTTTTATTTATTTATTTTTATAGATAGAGCAGTTGCCCTGAATAGGGTTCCCTGATGTCATAGCTCACAGCAACCTCAAACTCTTGTCTCAGCTAAAGTGATCTTCTTGTCTCAGCCTCTTCAGTAGCTGGGAGTACAGGTGACACAATGCCCAGCTAGCTTTTGTATTTTTAGTGGAGACAGGGTCTTATACTTGCTCAGGCTGGTCTTAAACTCCTGAACTTAAGCAGTCTACCCACCTCGGCCTCCCAGAGTGCTCAGATTACAGGTGTGAGCCACTGTGACCAGTCTGTTTTTTAAAAGGTCTTGCGCACAGACATGGAGCTCCAGTGGCCTGAGGGATTTATCAGCAATTAGAAGAGGCTCAGGGTTGTCACCCACTTGGAAGACATACAGTGGTTTGAACAGCTTAAGTTCGCCCTGGGCAGAACTGCTAGACTGTTCCTTTGGCTGGAAATGTGATACCAGGGTAGGGGATTGGTTTCCGTGCTATGTAGGATCAGAGTCATAGCTGATCCTGGGCTCAGGCTTCACGCAGCAATGCTTGTGGTTGGTGTTCAGCCACCAGTGTGGGCTTGGAGCCCCATTGCTAGAAAGGGGCAGTAGCTACTATTCCCAGAGCAGGTTGCACTCCAAATATGGCTCTGGTCTGAAGGTAGTGCCTTGCTGCATCAGCTTTCTTATAGGGAGTTAGTAGGGCCGGGAAATGCTTACCCTGTGCTCCTGATCCAGGGCAGTGCAGCTATGTGAATTTGTGAGGACTGTGGATTCTTTAGTAGTAAGGGCCGTAGGTGTTTGCAGTGGCAGTGGGACTGGTTGGGATCTTCTGCAGACCTTTTCCTTGAAATAGGAAGTCCTATTAACAGATGCAGAGATGGGCTGCAGAAGCCACTTGCTTCCATGCTCCCTTCCACTAGCTTCCTTGCTTGATTTCTAATCACCACAGGTGTGTCTCTACTCCCCTGCTGAACTCCAGTGCTCTCCCTTCCACACTCCAGTGTAATTTTAGATACTTCCTTTTCTTGTAGGGAAGATGACTGCCAGCTGTCTCTAGTTGGCCATCTTGCTGGTATAACTCTTCAAAATTTGAAATATTTAAATCTTAAACTAGTCTTCAGGTAGTGAGGTTATTTGAACACCGTTCTTATATGTTCTCACAATTTGATTTCCTTTAGAGTCAAAAATAATTTGCCACATACATCAGAACAGAATTTTAGCCCGAGGAAGTATTACCAAGACTAGAAGACAAGCCTGAAAGTATATGATGTATTTGTGAACCCACGTGGCTAGAATGTAGGATATATATCCCTATAGGAAGTTGAGGAGGATAGGTAAGTGGTCCTGAATGGTACAGTAAATCCATGGTTGGGTTATAAAAGAAGGATCTTGTATACAGCGTTGATTAAAATTATTTTCTTAAGCAGTGGGAAATCATTAGAGATTTTTATTTGTTTATTTTTTTTTAGAGATAGTCTTACTTTGTTGCCCTCGGTAGAGTGCTGTGTCATCACAGCTTCACAGCAACCTCCAGCTCTTGGGCTTAGGCAATTCTCTTGCTTTAGCGTCTGAGTAGCTGGGACTACAGGCACCCACCACAACGCCCTGCTATTTTCTGTTGCACTTTGGCTGGGGCTGGTTTCAAACCCTCCACCCTCGGTATATGGGGCTGAGCCATGGGCGCCGCCCTATTTTTATTTTATTTTTGAGACGGAGTCTCACTTTGTCATCTTCTTAGAGTGCTATAATGTCATAGCTCACAGCAAACCTCAAACTCTTGGGCACATGCAATCTTCTTGCCTCAGCCCCCAAAGTAGCTGGGATTACAGGTACCCGCCACAATGTCCTGCTATTTTTAGAGACAGGATCTTGCTCTTGCTTACGCTGGTCTCTAAACTTCTGAGCTCCTGTGATCTACCTCCCTCAGCCTTTCAGAGTGCTAGAATTACAGACATGAGCCACCATTCCTGGCCTACTGGAGATTTTTAAGTGATGAGGTCAATATTTTAAAAAGATAAATAGTGAAATTGAGGAAACCATAAAAGATCGTTAGAGTAGCCCTGGTATTGGATGATATCAGTTTGTTCTAGGTCTGTAGTAGTAGGACCAGGGAAGGATCATATGAGAGATATTTGGAGGTATGATGAATAGGCGGCATTAACTTATTCCTTTATATTTATTGAGTGTTTCTTAAGTGGTTTCTATGTGCTAGGTATAGAATTTGTGGTGGGAGGAGGATCTAATGAATATCAGAATAAATGGGAGCTCAAGATAGCACTTCCCATATTAAGGTCCACTGCTTGGAAAATTAAGTACATAGTAAAAGAGGAATAGATTTGCAGGACCAGAAAACTAGAAATGCATTCTATTTTTTTTTTTCTTGGAGGTAGTTGTGACAATTTAGTTCACAGAAGAGCTTAATTTGTGGTACTGTTTTCTGCTTAGTATCTTGATTTTATAAAAAGAATTGAAACTGAGTGTCTTTCCTTTACTTCCTCCTGCTAGAAATAGCAGAAGTAAAAGTGCAGATGTTGTTAGTTTAGAACTGTATCTTAGAGTATTTAAATTTTACTTTTTAGTTGAGTTAGTAACTTAAAAAATGGATTTAGTACTTTATAAAGATTTCTGAGTAAAAAAAGTAGGATCACAGAATTTTTCTTCACTAAAAATAAATGAAGGAAGGGAAAAGTAGATAGTGGTGAAAGGAGAGGGTAAAAATGGAAAGGAGGAGACAAAAAAAGGCTATCTATAGTCTTAATGACAAAGATTTCCAAAAGTAGAAGACAAGAAAGAATGAGAAGGTACTGGCTATATGTGACAAGGTTTCTGATTCTATAACCCGTATCCCAGAAACAAGACTAAGGAAAGAAGAAGCCTACAAAATATTAAGTTTTTTTTTTCTTTAATGGTTCTCTTTAGAGAAGTAGACCTAAGAGGTAAGAAGGGATCAGAATGTCAAGGAAAACATTTTGGAAAGGAATGTATGTACCAATTCTGAGCCTCAGCAGAGGCAGGGAGCACTGCCATTTTGATTGGTACTGTAAGTTAGGGGCAGGCAATAGCCAAACCTGTGAAGGTAGGCTAGCTCATTGACTAATGAGATGGTCCTAGGACAAGGCATTAAATTTCACCTCAGCTATGCCTATATTCAGTTCAATTTTGGCTTTTGCTTTATTGTGTTTGAGGATTATAGAAAAGTAGAATGAAAGTAGAACACGATTCTCAACGTGTGTGTGTGTTTGCATATATAGGTGTTCACAGAAATAAAATTGGTTATAGCTAACTAAAGTGGGAAAGGTGGTAATGGTTATTGAGGAAAGACTACTGGATATCAAAATAAATCGGAGTGCAGGATAGCATTCCTCATATTAACGTAATTTTAAAAATTAGCCTGGTGACTCTATAAATAGACAACAGGAAACAAAGGCAATAACAAGACTATGACAAGACTATCTTGCATAAGATAAGAATAACTAATATTTCTGAAATAGAGACTCCAACAAATTAAAGAGAAAAGGGTTTTTTTTTGTTTTTTTTTTTAAGCATAGTCTTACTTTGTTGTCCTTGGTAGAGTGCGGTGGTGTCATAGCTCACAGCATTCTCAAACTCTTGGGCTCAAGTGACCCTCTTGCCTCAGCTTCCTGAGTAGCTGGGACTACAGGTGCCTGCCACAACACCCGTCTATTTTTAGAGATGGGGGCTTGCTCTTGCTTAGGCTGGTCTTGAACTCGTGAGCTCCAGCAATCCACCCTCTTTGGCTTCCCAGGGTGCTAGATTTATAGGCATGAGCCACCATGTCCAACCTCAGATAAAAATTTCTAAAATGAAATGTGTATTTGTAGATTGACAGGCACACTAAATACCAGGGAAAAAATTTTATGACATGGTTAAAATTGATCATACCCCTAGTAGTTATTAACTACTAACTTATATTTGAAAGATGCTTCAAATGTAAAGCATTATTTTGGCATTCTGTCAAAAAAAAAAAAATAAGAAAACGACCTATATAAAAGGGGAAAAATTCAAGCAGTCTACAAAATTCTCTGTTGCAGCCAATTCCAGAAGACAATGGAGCAATGTTTACAAAGTTTTTTTTTTTTTTTTTGAGACAGAGTTTCACCTTATTACCCTGGGTAGAGTGCGTGCTGTCATAGCTCACAGCAACCTCAAACTCCTGGGCTCAAGTGATTCATTTGCCTCAGCCTCCTGAATAGCTGGCACTACAGGTACCTGCCACAATACCTGGTTTTTTTTTTTTAGAGATGAGGTCTCGCTCTTTCCCAAGACCTGTTCAAGGTGGGTCTTGAACTCATGAGCTCAAATAATCCACCCGCATCGGCTTCCCAGAGTGCTAGGATTATAGCCTTGAGCCACGGTGCCCAGTCCTTTGTTTACAATGGACTAAACATTGTTTGGAATGTCTAAACCAAAAAGTATTATGCCCAAGTATCAGTTAGATTTGATTTGGCTGCTAAGAACAACGGCTCAAAGTATAACGACTTATTATTCTGAGTTTGAAAGAAGTCAGAATAATAAGTATGAAAGGAGTCAGTCTAGAACTGGTCCAGTGACTGCATCAACGTCAACCTAGGCTCTTCCCTGTCTTTGAATACACCTGGCTTCTCATCTCATTGTCACTGTCAATGGTAGCTGCTGGAGCCTATAACCATTAAAATATTACAGCTGGGAGGGCAGGAAATGGGAAGGGGTAAAGAACAAAAGGGCTTTCCTATGCTGGGAGGTCTACCCAACACTTTTCTTATGTCTGGACTAGAACATAGTCTGGCCACACCTGGCTGCAAAAAGACTAAGAAAGGTCTTTATTTTGGGCAACTATGTGTCAGCAAAAATTTTTAAGAAAACAATGGAATAGTGGAAGTTAATTAGCAGTCTCTGCCATGCCAAAGTTGTTAATCAAATACACTGGAAGAAAAATGTTCTCTCACATGTAAGAGCTTAAGGAATATAGCACTCCTGATACTTTCTTGAAAAGTACTGCTTGATGATTAAATCAAGTCAACCTCAAATGAATCAAAAGTAAAACAGTAATAATTTTAGATAAGGCAAAGCCATTATAAAGAATCAGCAGTGAGCTTTGAATCTTTTTAAACATAGAAGAACACTGAACAGATTGAGAATGATGATCATGGAATAAAATGCAAATGTTACTGATTGGCCAACTTTTTTTTTAATTAAAAATTTTTATTTTATTGATTGAGACAGAATCTCGCTCTGTTAAACCCAGGCTACAGTGCCAGTGGCATGATCATAGCTGACTGCAACCTCCAATGCATGGGCTCAAATGATCCTCCTGCATCAGCCTCTCAAGTATCTAGGACTACTACTACTAATTTTTTTTAATTTTTATTTTTTTGTAGAGATAAGGTCTTGCTGTGTTATCCAATATTATAAAGGTAAATAAAAGCTAACATTTTTCCCACACCCACCAAAACTGGATTTTATTTAAAATTTTGCCATTCTAATTTGCATGTCTTTGATTACTAGTGAAACTTTTTAAAAATTTTTACATATACATGTGTTTATTAGGTTTCCACTTTTTGCCTTCACAGAATTAAAAAGGCTTAATATTTAATTACGATAACTGTCTAAGATAAGGACTAGAAACAAAAACCTCGAAAAGAATGAAAGAAGATAAATACATTCAGAAAAGAAATCAGACGATTACTGCATCGAAATACTAAATAATAATAATAATAATAATGCAAACAAAGTAACATTCACATTGTCAAATAAGAGTATGTCTATTATAAAATACTTTAACTCTGAGGCTCAGTATGGAGTCATTAGTTAACTTATTTTTTTTTCCAAAGCCTCAACAAATAGATAACTAATATTTATAAATAAAAGTAAAAGATAATTTCAAAAAACAGATCAGGCCAAATCTTATAGACAATAGAAAAAGAAGAAATAATTCGAAGTCATTCTACTTAATCAGGATACACCTGGTATTAAAATTAGAGAAAACATATAGTTACAAAGGGAAATTATAAACATATTTCACTTATAAATTAGGATGCAATATTCTAAACAACATATTAACAAATTGAATTAAAAATTAATGTTTAAGCAATGTACTTTGGTCAAAATTGAATCCAGTTTATGTGAGAATTAGTCACTATTTTCTAATCTTTTTTTGTTTTCTTTCCCTCATCCCCTCCCTCACCTCCTCCCTTACTTTCAGACAAAGAGCAAAACTTTTTTTTCCATAATTTTTAGCCTTTTGTAATGTCCCATTCTATGAATTATCGATTTCTTATCCCTTCACCAGTTTTCTTTTTGGTTAGTCATTTTCTTAATGATTTTATAGGAATTCTCTTGAAATATTTCAGATAATAATTCATTGTTATCAGTTATAGATATTTTTGTGCTATCAGTTGTTTGTCTTTAACATTGTTTATGATATATATATATATATATATATTTTTTTTTTTTCCTCAAGCTGTCACCCTGGATAGAGTGCTGTGGCATCACAGCTCACAGCAACCTCCAATTCCTGTGCTCAAGTGAGTCTCCTGCCTCTGCCTCCCAAGCAGCCGGGACTACAGGCACCCGCCACAACGCCCGGCCATTTTTTGGTTGCAGCCGTCATTGTTGTTTGGTGGGCCTGGGCTGGATTCGAACCCGCCAGCTCAGGTGTACATGGCTGGTGCCTTAGCCCGTTGAGCCACAGGTGCTGAGCCTGTTTATATTTTTGATGGAAGTGCTACATTTTTATGTTGTCATTTTTAAAATTTTTGTCTTGTTTATTAACTGTCAGTTCATCTACTCATTGTAATCTGACTTATATCTTCTCAACTCCATTGAAATTCTAACTTCTGTTTTGTTAAACCTGGTGGGCCTATTTGATTCTCCGTGAAAGACATTCATCTCTTAGATTCTGTAATATCACACTGTCATTTGCTCTCTAAATAGTAGGGGATTTAGGGCTGAACCTTTTTGTTCTCTAATTATACTTTTATTAGGTGTTAAAATTTATTCCCAACATTGTATTAAAGTGATTGGTGAAATGTACAGATCTTAATCAGGTATACAATTAATCAGTTTGAAAAATGCATATATACTATATTTAGATAACATACCTCTGATTTTAAATAAACTACTTCTTTGACTTTTTAATTTTAATGTCTTATAGGTATTGTCAAGCCTTACAGGTTAAAGACTGTAATTTTGTATTTACTTTCATAACATTATTGTTATTGTTATTATTGCTTTTGGTTTTATCTCAGAAAATGGTGAAAGCCAAAAACTTAGATACTTCTCTTTCTAATTGTTCCTTCAACCTGCCCATCCCATTCTATTCCTAGATCTTGTTGGTTTTACTCATACGTGTAACTCAGAAGGACTATTTGTCCATCTCTATTGCTTGGCCCTAGACCAGTATATTACCATTTTCTGCATAGGACTATGTGAATATTTAACTAGCCTCATGTCTTCCACTCCAAGCTTTTCAGTCTAGTTCATTTTCTAGACAGCTTTTAGAAAGGTCTTTTTGGAAATTAGATTGTCACTACTATGCTATGATTACTTCAGTTTATTTTATAATAAAAATTACTTGTTACACATATTTGATGTATGACTTCTATCTCCCTCTCTGACTTCATCTTGAATCACTGTCATTTCACAGTCCCAGTGTCTTTATCTTTGCCATTTTCTTTGCCTGGAATCTTCTATCCTCAATACTTAGCATAGCTGGCTCTTCTCATACTTGAGATTTCAATTCATGTATTATCTCAGAGAAGATTTCTTTGACCTATCCTTTCCAGAAGTATCCTATTACATTCACTGTTTGTTTCCTTCGTGACACTTTCTCAACACTAAATTATGTTTATTTCCTACATGTCATTTCCTCACTAATAAATTAGCTTGTTTTTGTTTACTTTCTATAGTCCCTCTGTGCAATATAAGTTTTATCTGGGCAGACTCCTTATTTCTTCACTGTTTAAAAGCTTAGTAGATAAATATTTTAATTTAATGATCAGGTACTGGCTAAAACTTCGCTAATGTTCGGATTTTATTCACTAGCATTTTTGATGATGAGTTGTAGTTAGCAATTTTTTTTTCCAGATAGAGTCTCACTCTGTTGCCCTGGGTAAAAGTGCTGTGGCATCATAGCTCATGGCAACCTCAAACTCTCTGACTCAAGCTCTTTCTACCCTAACCTCTGGAGTAGCTGAGACTACAGGTGCCTGGCACAACGCCCAGCTAATTTTTCTATTTTTAGTAGAGACAGGGTCTCCCTCTTGCTTAGGCTGGTCTGGAACTCCTGAATTCAAATGATCCACTCACCTCTGGCTCCGCAAGTGCTGGGATTATAGGTGTGAGCCACCTCATCTGGCTTGTAGATAACAATTTTTAATCTTTGAGTCATGTTGAAGTTCTCATAGTTCTTTAAACCATTTGGTTGTCATTCAGTGCATTATTATTTTGATAAGGAGTACCTGGAACACTAATTTAGTGCTTCCCCTGGAGGTCGGTAATAATATATCCATGTCTGAGTTGAACTTGAGAGTAGATGAGGAAGTTAAATCATTTAAAAGGATCACATTTCATTATTGATTTTCCTAAGCAGCACTGTAGTCAAATAAAATAAAAAGCACTTACCCAAAACAATATAATTAGATATTTTTATTACTATTTTAAAAATCCTCAGAGAATGCTCAAAGAATAGTAGAGGTTTTGTGAGTATGTGCCAAAGTTAAGAAACTCTGAAATTTAAAAAGTTGCTTAAAAAGGATGTACGTGGTAGGTTGATTGTACCCATCAGGAAGACCTACAGAGGGCTTTGTGGATAGTATTAAGATTATAATTATAGGGATTCTCTTAGATTTCTCAATAACATAAAACACTTTCGTTAATACAGGTTTAGATATTACTTAACTATAATTTTTTCACTTTAAATTGTGTATTATCCTCTGGCCTGAAATACACAGACTATTCATTGGTTCCATTAAGGAAATACAAATTACATTTTTTTTTATGAGTTTGTATGATAGAAATGTTACTTTTTTTATTAAAAGACCTCATTTTGCATTCTGTTTTTCTATCCTAAGATTGAAGCAACTTTGAGCATATAGTATATGTTTACAACATTTCCATGAAGTATTATCCTCATTCCAGATGAATAATTAAAGTTTTCTCAAGAAATTGTGACAATTCATAGGTCACATGATTACAGCGTAACAGCCCTGAAACTAGTAGAAGTTTGCTTTCTTGTTTGGCTTCAGTATCAGTATGAAGAATTTGATTTGAACCTTTGCATTTATTTCCCTTTTAAGGCCAAAGGAGCTCGTTTCCAGGTTCCGAGGTCTAAAAATTCCTTGCTTTAGCTGTGGAGGCGGCAACTGAGTTATATTTAACTTTAGCATTTAGGAATGGAGTTAGAATAGTTTTGTCAGGTTTGACTTTAACTCATATTCATTGGACCTTTAGATTTGCAAATATATATTGGTTGATTAAGTGGCATATTAGCAAATCAGGCATATTTTTATGCTTCACAATGTCTTTGTACCCTTTAATGGTAGGAAAGACTATGTTTGCATGTTTATGCATATGCAGGGTTAGTCCTTAAATTTATTCATCTGTGACTGTACTTTGGCAACTTTTAAATTTGGTTTTAATTTGTGTTTAATATAAAAACAAAAGCTATAGGAAAATATGAAGATAAATAAATACATTGGCCTGTTCTCAAGACTGGTGTGTGTGGGGGGGGTGGGCACATATAGATAAGTATACCAAAATCTATTCAAAACAATGTACGAAGGGTACAGGAGTGCTCCTTATTCATGGAGGGTGTGTTCTAAGGGATGCCTGAAACTGTGGGTGGTACCAAGTCCTATAGATACTGTTTTTTCCTATACATACATACATACCTGTGGTAAAGTTTAATTTATAAATAAGTTATAGTAGAAGAGTAACAATAAAATAGAACAATATAACAGTATGCTACAATTAACAAAAAAGTTACGTGAATGTTATTTCTTCTCTCTCAAAATATTTTATTGTACTATACTAAGGGTAGCTGAAACATAGTAAATGAAATGAGTGGAGGAATTTGGGGAAAACTTTGGAATTTTGGAGGTCTTTTAAAAGCTTTCTTGTTTTGAAAGAGAGTGTTAACTTTGGTATTGAGATAGAAAATTACAGGAAGTATTTCATGGTTGAAATACTGTATAAGAATATGGTGAGCAATAATGTTGGGTAATTAGGTTTGAGTCAGATTATAGTCTGAATACAATTTTAAGGAGTTATGGATTTTATTCTATAAGAGTGAGGAGTGGGTTGAGCCTATGGCTCAATGGGCTAAGACACCAGCCACGTGCACCTGAGCTGGCAGGTTTGAATCCAGCCCTGGCCGCCAAACAACAATGATGGCTGCAACCAAAAAAAAAAAAAAATGGCCAGGCGTTGTGGTGGGTGCCTGTAGTCCCAGCTACTTGGGAGGCGGAGGCAAGAGACTCGCTTGAGCCCAGGAATTGGAGGTTGCTGTGAGCTGTGTTGCTATCCAGGGTGACAGCTTGAGGCTCTGTCTCAAAAAAAAAAAAGAAAAATCAAATTGTTGGCTCGGTGCCTGTGGCTCAGGCAGCTAAGGTGCCAGCCATGTACACCTGAGCAGGCAGGTTCGAATCCAGCCCAGGCCTGCCAAACAACAATGATGGCTACAACCCAAAAATGGCCAGGCGTTGTGGCAGGCGCCTGTAGTCCCGGCTACTTGGGAGGCAGAGGCAGGAGACTCGCTTAAGCGCAGGAATTGGAGGTTGCTGTGAGCTATGATGTCACAGCACTCTATCCAGGGTGACAGCTTGAGGCTCTGTCT